>JAHZMT010003027.1:0-10972 GCA_027743785.1 Sinhomidia bicolor
TTATTCGTTTATATAAAATATCATTAGTTAAAAATGTCTTCGACCTTTTCATGTTTTAAATTGCAATTTTTGTTTCTAATTTCTCATGGTACATCCTTGTTTGCTTTGTAAAAGTTTGTAAAATGTTGTCTGTTTAGCAGTACAGTAAAGTAAGCTGCAATCCCGGGCAAAGCATGTAGTTTTCTCTTGGGGACAAAGTTGCTAAATAATAAGTTGCTCAGCAAGTAGGCACGTAGCATGGACGGACTTTGGCAACTAATTGGATTTTAAAGGGATACTCAACTCAACTAACTAATAGCAAGTTTGGGTCTTTATGTAACTACTCTTTTATTACCAGTAGCGTAGAAGAAGAGTAGACGCAAGGGAAGACATAGAAGGACACACGTCAATACAAGAAATATTGCTATTTTGTTTAGGGAAAAGCTCGTAATTTATTTTTAGAAAGGAGGACTACTGCGACAAGCAAGGATTTTCGTCAGTGTGTAAATAATTCCTGTGCTGTGTAATTCTAATTCAGAGACAAGAGAAAACACATAGTATGTTCAACAGGAGAAAAGCGAGTCCACCGCATACATAACGTGTAGCAGCACAACAGAGTAAAGTATTATTATATGTCGTTGTGACATAATTAGCATTTAATTGACTTTTCCTTTGGTTCGTCGGGAACGCACACGGAGAATATGTATATATATAAAGAATCGAGTAGAGAGAGGTAGGCCGTATGTAATTTTAGTGACACAGGAACATGGCTGGTAACACACATTTTCCTCCTTCGCCACCTTCTTTCCTTCCTTGTCTTCAGCCGTAATTCCCTTATCCGGGACTCACGTTCAAGCAAGCCAGATAATATAGAGGCTGTCAACCAGGATTTTGCTACAAATTTTCCTCTCAGCTCAATGAAAGGTACCTGCTGCTGCTGCTGCTGCGAGCGCTGCAACTTGTACGTAGCTAGCTAGTGACTAGTAGTGGTATGGAGTCAACTTGACTGGAGAGACCAGAGTTGCTGCTGGAGCGGGCATCAAGGTAACATATGGACAGAAACCTAAAGCATTTCAGCTCTTTTTCTCCCGAAATCATTTCGTTTTGTACAAAAAGGCAGATTTAAACTCAAATGCATACTTTCAAGTAATATTACGTGATTATATTATGTACATACTCGGGTGACCCCGTGTAAAACTGCTGTATGGGGTCATTATGTCGTTTAACATTTTGTGATATGTGTCTCCAACTCCAACCAGTTCAACGTGGCACAGCAAGCCGCGCTCTGCTGGAGATTTGTGCTCTGCTCTACTATGAAACTAAATCATTTCAAGTTCTCTTAAAAGAGCAATCAATTCTTCATTAAAACGCAAGGAAATTTCCAATTCTCTTTCTCTATCTCTCTTGCTCTGTAAAATAAAAACTATGCTACCCCTAATATGTATGTATGTAAGTGAAAAGAAATTAGAAAGCAATAAGCTTTACACTTTGTTCGCACTTTTTTTACACACAGAGAGACGTTTGTGAGAAGCTGTTTCTCTAGTGTACTACTTTTCCATAAAGAAATAAATAGACATTTGCAATGCGTGTGTCTTTTGCTTGAGACTTGAAGGTTGAAAACTTTTTGTAGGAAAGATACTTTGCTCTTGTTTTCTGAAAGTAAGAGCAAACTATATGATAAAATTGGATTACCAACTTCCTTTCTCTTATTCATTTATATAAATGTACGTGCAACTTTACTTTGCTTTCCAATGTCAATAAAAAGTGGTAGTGTGAGTACGAGTATACAGTGCGAGTAGATACAAATGAGAAGTAAAACTATGGAAAGGGTTGATAATCAGGAAAGGGGGATTTTAGAAAGGACAAACACACTAGGTGTGGAAAAGGTTATTGACTGGAATCTTTATAATAATAATTACAATTTTAATTGAGAAATCAAAGCATTGTTGCGTTACATTGCATGCATGCTATGAAGATATAACTATTACAGTTTCACAATGCACATAATAATCATTCGGATGTAATATTAATGACTGGCGAAGGTCACTAATGCCACCATCGTCGAATAATAATAATAAAGAAATTGCTGCTTCTTTTGTCTGTGGTCGGTTGTTCCACTATTCCGGAAGCAGCAGCAGTACAAAAAAAGATAAATTATTTTATGAGCTAGTCCTCTTATTTTAGTTGACTCAAATCGGTCTCGTGCTCCTTTATCATTACAATTTACATATGAATGGGATATCTAACAATAATATTGACAAAGGAGCAATTACGTCTTGTTGAATTTAATTAAGACTGGCTGGCGGGATGGATAGACTGGGTAAATTGGAATAGATGACTTTTTATGCACCCTTTCTTTCTCTCTCGCTTGTAAAGAATACAACAGCATATTATTATTATTATTATGAACGAATCGATAGGAAAAGGGGAAAATGGTGAACTGACTGTGTGAGTGTGTGATCCTTCTGATCTGTTGATTCATTTGTCACAGCAGCAGCAGCGAAAGCAGAAGCACAAAATTATATAAGGAATAATGCATACGCTCAACATAATAGTATTCAATTCGTAACGTAAAGAATAATAATAATGAGTCATAAAAGGGAACAGTGAATAATGAATGGAAGGAGGCAGGGCAGGCATGAATCCGGAACAAGAATCTCTTGATGGATACTAATAATGCAGTGCAGCGAGATGATGGAGAGAGCAGAAAGATGAATAAAAGGGCGACGACGATCAGACAAAAAGCAAATGCGACAAAGTTCAATCAGTGATATAAGGAATGCGAATGGGAGTGAATGCAATTATAGCTAAGCAAAGAAAAGGGGAAAGATCCAAAAAAAATGTGTACAGAGAGAGAGAGCCAAGACTGCTGCTTAGTACTGGAATAACTACTCATCTAAAATGCATGCTACGCATTCCTCTTCATTCTTCTTCTTCATCATCACCATCATCTTCTTCTTCTTGTGACAACAAATTAGATGACACGCAGACACACAAACACATCCACACTCTGTGCTCTACTCTGAAAAAAAAACGAATTAGAAAAAATGAGTTTGATGAAAGACGCATGAAAGCCGAAAGAGCAGGGGTCTGTAGTAAAATAATGAGAATGCTATGCCTGTGTCCTTGTTTAATTTTGTGTTGTCGCATAAGAAGAGAGAAATATTTTTAAAAAAAATATATGTAAGCAAGCAGATTTGGAACAGGAAGCCAGAGAGTTACAATCAGGGAGGTTCTCAAATTATTTTGTTATTGTTATTAGTTTCGGAAAAAAGACAAGTATGAAGAAAAAGAAAATGAAGGAGGAGAAAAATGATGATCGTTCATTACAGCGGGCAAAAGTTATTATATACTTGAATAAAGAGTAAGTTTGTTAGTGAAATTGGAGTTTGTCGTCAGCACTAGAGAAAAAAACGCATCATCATAAGCTGCTGTTGGTGTTGTTGTCGTCGTCGTCGTCTTTGCATGTTTTGTTCTCAAGTAATTAGTTGGTGAACATGCCAAGATTTTTTTTGTCACTGATGAGTGAGATGGGATATTATATGGGATGGGATATGGATATTGTTGTGTACAATAGAAGGATAATAATATTAAGTTGACATATCTGTCTTGTACAGCTTCTTCCGCCGTGATAGCTGAATCGTGTTGATATGATTTGGTAAATAGACCACTATACTATTACTATAGTGACTATAGTGAGGTTGTTAGGGATCTATTGTAATGGGGTAGTCAGAGACTAGAGACGCAGCTGCATGCACGACCACTCCTTTTTAGAAATTTATACATTAAGATTATTATGCTGTCTTATTTTAAATGTGCGGCGTCATTTGAAATGCATATTATTATATCGCATTCGTCAATTTCATTGATTTTCATTGCCATCACTACTGGCGACTTTGATTTCGAATTCACTTTCCAGTTTTCATAACCAAGACTTGGTTACAATCTTTATTGAACGTTGCCCTATCCAAACCACGTTGAGTATTTGTGTAGCTTCTTTACAGTGGTATAAAGTTCTCATTTCAAGTTGAAGTTAATTAACTAGCTACGAAAATTATAGACATTTTAAAAATCACGTACATGGAAAAATGACTGTTGAAATTTGAAATATGCCTATTTATTTACATGTCTCAACTATTGATGGTTTTACAAATTCAGATGTGATTAGTACTTTAGGGGTAAATCAATAAACATTATTGCCTAGGTTTCACGTTCGAATAATTTTAATTCGAACGAATAAATTTTCATGGGTATTGTAGTGCGACAAATAAGTTTCTTTAGTTACCAAGATAGTGGACACCAACTTATCCTGGAGTACCATTTCGTACGACGTTGTTGCTCAGTGTAAAAAAAACTTACCAAAAATATGATCAGAATTTAGTAATCAATCAATCCCCAATTCAGAATGTCGAAGTTGTAACTGTGGATTTTCTATTGACAAATAATCTCGATAAAATCTTCAAAACTGGGAAAAGCTAATGACAAAACTATTAATTTTACAAGAAGAAAATTAATTAAAGTGAAGTGGTTGTTTAAAATGCCTTTTTACTTGATGAAAAAAGTTTTATTATTAACTGTGCAAGCTGAGCTGAAGTGTTTTATTGACTTATACTCTTGAGTGAAGGCATAATCAACTCTTTGCTACAACTGACTAAAACTATACGATTTTTACCTACCATGGCGGGGGAAAAATGTGTCGCGTTGCGTGAAGATCTACAGATATGATACAAAAATTATACAAAGTGAAATGACACGACATTCTCTGGCTGCCAAAGGAAAGAGTGTAATAGTAATGAGATGCGGATGAGTTACCTATCTACGAGATGAAGTAAATGAGAGTGATGATGCCTGAGAATAATGATATTCAATATATGAAGAAAACATAGCTATATTTTTTTCTTAAAAAATAAATTCCAAAGATTCCAAATTTACTTGTTCTTGATGATGACGGAGAGAGGAATCAGGAATCGTATAAAACAAAAGAAAATTGAAACATGGTGTCCTTGTTGCTATTTCGGTATTAGAATGAAAATTTGTTTTCTAAAGAATTTTTCTCTAATTAATTGAAGCGAATTAAAATTCCAAAAATAATTTGGAAAAGAAGAAAAAGCTTGAAAGGGAACAGGTTAAAATGTCGAATTGAAAGTACACGCGCTAAAGAAATCTTTTAAATACGTCAAAGTTCTGATAATAAAAATAATCAGTCAAAAAAATAAATATTCTATAGGCGAACATAATTGTCAATTAATTAAATTTCAACGAAACTTTTGCATACCTCCTCAGAAATTCGTCTTTGTCTCTGAATCTATATGGAATCCGTCTCATTTGAAAAAGCAATTTTAATTTTGGAGTGAAGAGGAAATCGAATCAATAACCTGAAATGGTATTATTCGACTCCATTTTATCAAGTCAATCTGAAATTATGAACCTTAATCAAAAGTTGAAATCGTTATTAATTCAAGCAATTCCATAATTCCGTTGACCAATCGGTTTCAATATCAAACATCAAAATTGAAAATTCAGAATTTATATTTACTAATTTTGTGGGAAGGTAAAACAGGCATTGAGAAATTTATTGTGGCTTAGAATTTAGAAAGCTTGGTTATGAAATAATTATTTTCTAGTATAATACGCCATCACAATGCGTTCTTTTCTCTAAAGAGATTTTCTTTTCAGTTTTCTATGCGACTGTCAGAATAACAATTGAGAAAAATGATATTTTGTTGGCAAAGCAAGTTGCGTAAAATCACGTTGATGTTCAATAGCTAAAAATTTGCTGCAAGAGTGTCTGGTTGACTGACAATGTTTCAAAAGAAGGAAGCCCGTCATCATCGTCATTTTAAGATTTTCTTTGACCCATGTAGTTTCTAGTGTGGTTATATTCAGCTTTAAAGAAAAGGATTTCTCATATCCAACTAACCAAACCGTTTACTTTGGAGTATTTTAAGGAAAACGAGAACATTGACGTGATGATGATGACGAATGGCTGAAATGGATAATGACAGAAAAGAAAGCTTCACGCATACTTTTTCGGATGGTGCTCGTCAAGATAACCAAAGAATGCCGTAGTCGTTTTCTTCCGCACTGATCACCACCATCAAAATCGTTGTAATTCCTTTTGAAAAAATATACTAGACAGATGATGACATATGGCTTAAAAATACACCTACCATCATGGATCTGAAAAATTTCAGCTACAGAAATTTCTCAAAACTATATAGCTTCATACAATTCTCTTTTCTCTGTGTTTTAGCTGAAGAAAGAGAAATTCCTTCATGGGAAAATGAAATCTCATTAAAAGTAGGTTAACGCTGCTGTTAGTCTTCAGTGTTCTTTCTTGTTCACATGAATAAGCATCACGTGAGCAAAACTATTTACACGATAAGGTGCTGAGTATGAAAAACACGGGTAGTGCCCGTGATATATTTTCTACCTTGTTTTAAGATAAAGAATCTATTTTGCTTTTCAACCAATTATTTAGTGGATAGCAATTTTTTATATTTTTTCAAACTTGGAAATATGGCAAAATGAACGACAGAGAAAAAATAACAACCATTAAGATGCTATTAAGCTGAGAGTTGCTTCTGCGATGGAGGTAGGCATTGAAAATATTTGTTAGTTTTTCAGTGCAAGTAGTAATAAGTACGGAAAACTTGAATACGCTTATATTGGAAATAATGTATATTGAACCTCACTTTACGTACAAAACGAACGTTTCCTTAATCAGTTTTTTTACAAGGAATAATGTTGTAGTCTGTAAGCGGAGTGCTAGCATATTGTACGCATTCCTTGTTTTTGTGGTGCATTCCATTGACTCAGAAAAATTCCTTTTTGAGTTATGAAGATGCTCAAGTGGCTGGAATAAAGACAAAAATGTGAGCATGGTATTTTTTGATGAGAATGTTTTTTCTAAAAAAAGATACGTGAAAAAATAGCTCTACTTAAGACTTCTGTTTTTACCACCTATCGACACATTAATCAGATAAATTTGTTGTTTAAATTATACAGCAAGAAAGAAGTTTGGTCATTTCACTTGAGGAATTTTATGTACGTGTATTTTAATAGGTAGCCTCAAAACTTGAAACCCAACTTTTGACGTTATCACAATAAAGAACCGCCTGCATGTATGTACATATTATCAGCCAGTCTGGTTTTACAGAAATATATAAGTGTTCAATGTTTTCACTGTTTTAAGTAGGTAAAATGGCATTTTATGAGAATTAAATTACATTGATTTGATAGCAGCGTGAAGGTTGCCATACAAAATCCATGTCATGGAAACTCCATGGTTATTACTATGGAAAGCCAAAGAGTGCAAAATTTAAGAAAACAGATTACAAAAATGTTAATTTTATACAGAAGAATTGCAATAAAATACTTTTTATACATTTTGCATAAAAGCTCAAATTTCTGCTTGCAAATTGAGCAATCAAATCATTTGATTTTAAAAGTGCTTCTAAAATTTTGTACTATTTTCTTTAGTTTTAAAACTTGGTTGCATTGCCTAACGGACATACACAAACTTATTTTTGCAGATATGTATTTTATAAAAGTTATAACTTACTTGACTTATCTTTTCAAAGGGAACTAAAATAAAACAGTAACTTTTTATATCATTTCACGATAATACTCGCACCCCCTCTTTCCATCCACAGTATCAGAAATGAGAATGTTTCTTGGAAACTACAAGAATTTATTTTGGGGGAAAGATGGAAACAAGAGGATAACTTATTTTTACTACAAAGCATTTTTCGACGCTCTTGGCTAACTTTTTTCTGTAACAATGACAAAAAAGTAAAAGGATCTTTTTAGAACAAAAATATTGGCTTTTTGGTTCATGCTGGGATAAACGTGCTTTACTTTCTGCATGTTAACGTTTTAAGTCATAAATTTTAGTGACAATTTTAACCATCATTCAGACACCGGCTATAGATTAAAAGCAAAAAAATACAGAAAATGCAAGGTGTGCAATATCTCTGTCGATTTTTCTAAAAAAAATTATATAGATAAAATTATACACATATACATTAGTTTCAAAGGAGGCCAGACGATTTTAATATAAAATGTTATTTCTTAAATGGAGGCTTTTATGTAACAAGTTTATCATGACAAAGCCTAAATATGCTCTCTTTAGAAGAGTTCGTTCATATTCGCCTAAATAGTGCAGAAAATTTATTTGTTTAATTTTTTTTATCTAACCATCATTATATATTTTTATCCAAGTGCAACCAGTTGACAATCCATTTATCTGCTATATGTTTGTATTTAAACAGAGTGTAACGTGGATTATTATGCTGTTAAATAAATCTTGCCACTGAATTTGCTTATGTAAACAGAAGACATTAAAAAGAGCAACTTGTAAAGATAACTTGTTATGCAAGTTAAAGGTTTGCCATCGCCATTATCTTCAACAGCATGTATCTTTTGGCACGATCTTGGTAAATAAATGTTGTGGGTTCTAGTAGCCCATATTGTTCAACGCCCTGTGTCATTTCATTCAATTCAAGTATTATAAATGAAGATGCTGCCGAGCTGTACTGGTCACATATATTATTCTGAACGCGAGATGGCCTTTTTTAAATTGTTTGAAAAATGCTCGATCTTCTATGCATGTTTATATTCGTGATGATGATATGCTATTGTTAGGTCGATTAATGAGCAAGAGTAGCGCAGCGCCAATTTAAACTGTAATCATATCAGGTAGCTGTCATTACCCTGCACTACGCTGCCTGTTGACTCCATAAATTGGTTGAGTTTTGTTTGTTTGAGTGCCGAGTGTGAAGCGAGAGAATAATATCAGCAGTACGTATGTAGCCGTCTACACTAACTAAAAAAACGCGCTAAATGGCGAACTGCGTTCATTGTACCCTTGCGCTTGACTGTCAAGGATAAAAAGGCTACTCTAGGTTAGCCCTTCATTATATGTTGTTTACTTTTTGACAAAATCAAGTACAATTTACCATAGAATGGTATAGCACGCAAAATACATATCTTGTGTTTTAGGTATATCTTTAATTTATGTATTTTCTTACGGCGAGGCTGCGTCCACGGTTGAAAAATATGATATATTTTCTTTCAATGTTAATAATGACTGAGTTTACTTTTTGAGAAAACCATATCATGGCTTTCTTAATTCAAAATTACCCTTTAATTAAATTTCATGTCATTTACCTTTGTATGAAAAACATACCTTTTGTTTTGCCGAAATGAAAAGTAGGTATAGCTATATACATACATATCATATTATAATGTCTTTTTCTGTTTGTCTTGCTGGTGGAAAATTACCAAGTACGCATGAGTAGAATATTGGGCAGTACAGTTAGAAAACCTAGTAAGGAAAACTGACAGGTAGACGATTTGACGCTTTCTTCTAACTGTTATTCTGAAACTGCTGATAGAGTTTCACAGACTTTAGACAATACCTATATTTTAGCACTATAATAGCGTTACTGTTACTATACTCTCATAATATCAGTATACACAAAACCATTGTACTAAAGTTCAATTACGCACTCCATACCTAACCGTACCTAATATAATTAGGTACGCAATTAGGAGAGCACCTAACTTATGTACATTTCTAAATCAATAAAACCCTATACGACATGAAAGTTAGATCTTTTGTCACATAAGTGTCAATTGTCCATGCAAGCAGTTAACCGGACACGGACATAAATAGGTAACTGCTTTGCTGCACTTTAAGTATTTTGAAATAAATACCTATGCATAACAAAGGGGTATGCTATACAATTATTCTTTAATTTATCTAAAAATTCAAACTGTGTGACCTGACAGATGTGATGACCCATCTGATATACAACTTTAATTAAAGTACACTAGTTAAGAGTAAACCTTGAAAAAATGCATATGCATTTACATATAATTAGATAAGTACATTACATAAAAAGAAGAAGCATTTCAATGTTGAATCTTATTCCATGGATTGTTTTTTTTTCAGGGGCGCTATGAGAATATCAAAGAGATGAAGTTAATGATAATAATGATGATATAAATATTTTCCAACTTTTTTCTATTGTCTTCTTCTGTTATCGCCAAGCGTTTTTGTACAATTGACAATTGTATCATCACATTACAATCATCATTATTATTTAAAAACGAATACTCAGAGATCAGCAGCATTACAAAAGATTATTAATAAGGAAGTGGTGAGCATTCACACATTATAGACGTCATGCCGGTTGCAATATAGTTTTTTAGAAGTAGTGCTAATGAGCAACATGTGTACTTGCTTGCTTACAAAAATATGAGGCATGAGGCACGTACTGCAGCGTGCAAAATAATGGGATGCATTTCGAGCATTACATGAAATAAACATCATACCAGAAGAGTAGTCGACACTCGACACGAAAGCAAAAAGATGCACATGATGATAATGAAAAGAATTTCATTAGACGACAAATTATACTCAACATAGGAGTAAATATTTAGTAGTATATTCTCCCCTTATTTTAAATTTAAAAATGACTTTGAATAAAAAACCTATGAATATAAAGTGTTTATTTGTTGAATAGTTACCGAAGACAAAGACACTATTGTGACAATATACAATATGTAGTACCTATGCTGAATTTTGTAATATTGTAGCTTCTCAAGATATGGTGTAAATATGATCAAAGTCCATTTTTAGTTTAGGTAGACCAACCTACTCAAATCATTCTCTGGAGTTGTTCTTTTGAAGGAAAGCTTGCTAATTGACTTTGAACATGACAGAGGATTTTCAGAGCAAGTGCATTATTATGGAGATTTGGTGAATGTTGTAGGCAACATGGGGTTGTCAATATAATGGCACGGTGACAGTATGAAGCATGTCTCTTTTTTGCAATATGCCAAGTACTGCAAAGTGCAAAGAGGACACTTTTATTGCTGTTTGTAGGACAGAAAGGAGTGCCACATACTGCTGAATAGATTAGGTCACAATTTGATAGCAGAATTGCAGAGGCATAGTTTCGCAAAAATGTAGTTTGGTGTTATG
>JAHZMT010003028.1:0-25686 GCA_027743785.1 Sinhomidia bicolor
TTTGTCAATTTGATTCTCCATTAGTAAAATGGTACCACAAACTATAAACTACATACTACTACTGCTGCAGTCTCCTTTTTTATTCTTTCTTTTTTTACAACAGCGCTCGTCTTCTTCTTTTTTTTCTTTCTCTCTCTCTCTTCTTTCTTTCTTCCGCTTGGCTTGTGTAAAAAAATAACGTAGGTAAAAAATGTGAATTTTGAATGCTGTAAGCAGGATTTATATACCAACGCATAAATATATCAGAAGATCTCATCGTCGTAAGTACACATACGGTTTTCATTGTAATGGAGAAGTAAAGAAGAAGAAAAAAAGGGAAAAAATGCACATGACAAAAAAGGCGCACACAAGCATATATATAAATGTATAGGCATGGACGTATGTATGTATATCCACATGAATTTAAGTTTGCGTTTTTCTTCCTTCCGTAATATATTTATGTACGGACATGATGTTTAGTATATAATATTGCTATACATGTCAGTCTAGCCAAATTTATATAAGTATGCGTTTCATTCAACTTGTTCACCTTTTTTTGCCTGAGTAGAAGTATAACTGAAACACCAGACTTGCATACAAATGGCATCTCTTGCATGCTGTATTGGGGAGGAGAAAATGCCACATGGTATATTACTCGTGAGAAGCAACTTGAGAGATATAAAACATTGCTTGATCACATAAAGTGGATGGATATTCCATTTCCTCACTCCCTCAGAAACTGTTTCATTTACCAAAAATAAAAGTTATAGCACCCGGCACCCACATACTATTACACATGTATAAAACATTACTTACCAAAAATAAACCTTTTATGCTGTAATAAAGGGGTGCGGTATATTGACATTAATAAACACAAGTCAAAGGTCGATGGCTTAATGTCACATATGCTCTATTTCAATAATTCGAATTTTTAAAATTCTCCACTGAAACCATTACATAGTGCTTCAATATATGGTTATCCAACCAGTCAAAAAGCATCTGGATAGATATATAATATATTTTCTGGTACATACAATTTAAAATTTTAACCGCATCCGTTACAATCTACTTACGTCAGAATAAACAAATTACTCAGTAATCGATTTTCAAAAGCAGAATTCGAAGATTCAAAACTATTGTCGAGATATCGTAAGCACCAGCGCAGCGGTTGTCCAGCAGTACAGATGGAAGGACAGACCAATCTAGTAATATCAACTAGGAGTCTACTCCGCACTCCATTCCATAATAGTGATACATAGTGAAGCAAGGGTGTAAAATGCAAAAAATGTACATAATATTTAACAACGGTGTGTGCACTTACATGCTCATCGACACCGGCAAAAGGGAAAAAATGTAACTTTGGCTCTTGGCTGCGTGTGTGTGCATGTAACCATCATCATCAACAAACCACTACCACCATACCACTCGTTCGTAATATCACCAACTATTAGATTTTTGTAGAGTATCCGAGAGTATGTATGTGGAGGAGTGAAAGTGGCAGAGAGAAAATGATCGTGATCACCACACCACTGTTTTTTTCAACTCCTTTTTACTTGCTCAATCATTGAAGAGCTCGTTTTATGCACGATAGTTTTACAGAGAGAGAGAGAGAGCGGTTAGATTTTTGCCGGCGGTGTGTGTGTGTGGTGGCGTAGGGTGTGAAGTTTTATGGGAACAGTAAGATGCATATAATTTCAAGAACTGACAAAGTCAATGAATCGGCAGTGATAAGTAGGCGTGATTACGAGGTGTGGAGCATATTGCTTTTCACAGCGGCTGTTACTCAAACGCCTCACACACATGCAGTGGGAAAGAGAGAGAGATTGCTTGATATGCATTGCATGCAACACTTTTTACTCTAATTTCCTGCCATACCGGACGGTCTTTTATATCGTTTTTTGTCATTTTCCCACTTCACTAATAATAACAATAATACTTTTTTTACGTACCGGCAGGCTTACATTTAAAGACCATCCTTTATATCCTTCCTTTTTCTGTACACATAGTTAGTTATATGTATTAAAAACAAGAAAAAAAATATCCTTTTGTTTCTACTTTCTACTCGGTAAAGTCATTGACTTGAATTGGTTGTGTATTATGCATAATAATTGTATTCAATACATACAATAGTAGGAGCAAGTGGAATGGAGCAGGCAGAGATGAAGGACTTTCTCTTCCCCAGAAGCAGATAATCGAAAGCGTTTTGTACACTGAACCGTTTAATCTGTAATTGAGACGATTCTAAATTGTCATTTACATGCTTAATATCACACAAGCCAAATGTAGTTTCTACTCGACACCGACATATGTGAGTGGTGTGCACGACAAGAAAGCTTAAGAGAATTATTATTACCGTAACCATAAATGAATGTAACCACTAATGCATATATAGTTATATTTATATACAAATATATACACCTATTAATATATATATGCTTTTTGTATATGAGTACCGCACATTTTGTATGCATTAAAGCCATTAAAATGAATATATACGGTTAGCAATGAACTTTTATTTCGGGACTGATCAATAGTGTGCATTGTTACACCAGCACGGTGCCGTGGCGCGCGATCAACTGGCAGTATTTCCATTTGTTCCACAGAGCAAATACCACACACACACACACACCAACGAAAAAAAGCCAGAGCAGAGACCTCCAATTCAGAAAGCATAAAAGCAGTCTGTTTCACTTCACAGATTTTATGAAGCGGAAGGTAAGGATCATGATCATGATTAGGATATTTGCACAGCAACTGTAATTTGAGCACATGTACACATGGCGTCGTCGTTGTGCTCTCAAGAAGAAGAACAAGACAACAAGATCTAAAAATATTCTGCTCGGGATCCGGTTAGTGGAGAAAATTGGATAAAGTGTGAGATGAAAGTAATGCGCTACTGATGTTTGTTATATGGCAAACAAAATTGTTAAAGATTGTCTATAGGGAAAGAGGGAGATACAGAAAGAGAGAGAAAGCACCATATGTAATGTCAATTTGTCCTCGTTCTCCAAACCGAATACAGAAATGGCAAGAAATTTCTTCTTCGTTTTTTCTTCTTTTATTGGAGAGAAATCAAAACATTTGGATGCCATAATGTAGTTTGGCTGTTGTTGCAAGTATGTGTAGTGGAGGGAACATGTAATTTTTCTACTCAATATCACCAAACGTATCCAAATTCTCGTGAACATTATACCATACATAAACACTGGTTTTCTTTCTCTCTCTTTCTCTTTATTCTTTTTCTCTGTGTGTGCAGTGCAAAGAGTGAATTCTTCGTAGAATTTGCTAGTGAAGTATAAAGAAAGGAAAAGGAAAAAGTAGAAATTTATCTTACTACTCCATATTTGCATATTAGTGCTTCTGGCAATGTGCTTGAGAATTTTGTTTCGTAATAATATTCCCCGCTCTTTTCTTCTCCTCTTCTGAAATTCTAACCTTCTTTCCCACCAAAAAACCTTTTCCATCATCACAGCAGCAGCAGCAAGACATGCATGTCTTTCGGCGTATATTATGATTTGTACATATGATACTTACCGAAACTCCAACAGTTCGTGATATTATGTTATAAACTACATTTTTTCTTCAGACTTACACGTGAATGCCAGCTAAGAACTGGGTTAACTCGCTACAAAAACGAGAGAAAGAAAGAAAGAAACTGTTTTTTATATATTTTGGTGAGGAAAAGTGAAAGTGAAACTATGATGAAAGTAGATAGACAGCCAGCTAAAAATGAAAGGAGGAACAAGGATGTAATATATTTAGTAGAAAAGCAACAGTGGAAAAACAGCGGTATATTATATGCAGAAATATATGTATGTATATATATTCAAAGGGCTTATACGTATGTATATACATACCAGAGTAGTTAATATATTTGAAAGGGAACACAAAAACTAGTACATTTTCTTCCACATTTCTTCCTCTTTTATTCTTCATTTTGCGCTCAGCTCACCACCACCACTCTCATCTCTCTCTCTCTGCCTATTCACTATCTTCTTCTTGTCCTACAATTTGAAATTTTCTCTTTTTGCTTTTCTTCTATCGTGTGGATTTCAAAAGAGAGAAAGAGTAATGCAACAAAAAATAAGCAAGTGAGTAATGTAATGCGAGATGTAAGTGGAACGAATCTCATGTGGAGGTATAGATTACGCGAAAGAATGAAAGTAGGTGGTTGCGGCTTGCCTTGTGCCATGCCACACTGCTTTTCTTTGGCGTGAGCCAGAGAGTCAGAGTGAGAGAGAAAGTGAAACTATGTTCTTCTGTTATGTGTCTGTATGTGTGTGTATTATTTCCTAAGCTTCTTCTTTCGTATGCCAAGAGAAATCGCATGAGGAAAGTCAATTATTGCAAAATTCTTTTTTGCTCTTCTCTTCTTTTTTTTAAAAAAAAACTTGTATGTACCTCTTCGTGCAGATGTACGCGTGCACGCTTTTTTTTCTAAGAAAAGAAAAGAAAACCAAAAAAATTCTATGTTCACTTTCTCTTTAGCTTTCTTTCCCTTCTTCCTTCCTTTTTTTATTTCCCTAAAGCTTACTGGACTAGTTCTTGTTTTATGCTTTAGATATTTTGGCTTATGTACACAACAAGTAAGTGAGCAACCCTACATTTTTACAGGTATATAAATAGACAGCAAGTGCGTGTGTTTGTGCATATAACGATGCATGCTTATATAACGCGTATATGTGTCGGTATTATATTACATTTTTTTTGTTGTTGTTGTTCCTTCATTCACATACATTTACGATGAGGAGGCTACATTTTACAAAAAAATAAAGATATATTTTTTTCTTTCTTTATTCTCTCTGTACGGCACAAAAAAAGGCGTACAGGAAAGTAGTAGGAAATTCATCTTTTTATTTCATGGGTCAGGTATTTCAAAACGTACTGTATAATAGCTTCAAAAAATTGAAGAAAAGGAGAAGAGGCAACAAACATGAGCTTTTCTTTTAACTTGACAACATTTTCTTGGCTCAAACAGTGGAAAAAAAGATTGCTTATTCTTTCTACTGTCACCGCCACCACCACTACTGCCGCTTACTCTACATTTAGTTGAGTGTAGACAGAAAAAAATAAGAGAAGATTTGGTATATTCCGTATAAATAATTTTATATGTAAAGTGTGTATGTATGTTGAAGGTAGGTATGAGGAGAAAAATGTACACTGTGGAAAATGAATAATACGCTGGGTGGATCACCGGTGCCTATACATGTACACTTATGGGAAAGGAATGTATGATAAGATATCCAATATTGGTTTCTTTTCATTTTTCGCCGTGTTTTCTTCTCAAAGTTTTTTTTCTTCTTTTTTTCTCTCTTCTCTTTTCTTCTTTTCTTTCCAAATTCCTTTCCCCCTCCTCCTCCTCCTTCGATATTTACCCGTCAATCTAAACAGAAAAAGGAATAAAAATTTTTTTTGGAACATATTTTCAGGAGGAGACAGCCTGGAATGAGATATCGCGAAAGGAAGTGGGAAACTGGAAACTTACTTGAGATGGGAGGGGTATATTGAAAACTGGAAAAACAGAGAGGAAATGAAAGGAGAAAAAGTTTTTTTTCTTCACTTTCTGGAAACACGAAGAGGCAAAAAAAGAGTTGCTGATGTTGTTGTTGTTGTTGGTGTTGTTTGTATAACTTACTTTTTCTAGGTGGTTAAAAAGTGTATAAAAGCATGGTTGAAAATCAAGAGCTGTTACGCATCACATGGGTCACACAGGTGCATAATATACATACATAGTACACACAAACGCCCAAGTATATTATATAAACGTCTTTCACACGTGCTATAATAATATGTACATATTTTTGTATTATTATATGTCTACATATTTATTTTGTTCAAAATTACTTTTTCCAAAAATTTCACACCGCCTTTGTCAACTTTGATTCCACATCAGGAAACACACAAGTCTTGGCAATATTACCTTTTTTGTTTGCCATTGTGTCAGAGCCAGAGCAAGCAGATAAATGTGGTTAAAAGCGGAAATATACACAGACACAGTGAAAAATCACGATGGAAGATGAATCACGTATATGCAAAGTTTACCTGAGAAACTAAGAGGGAACTTTTTACAGTAGAAAAATAACTACCATCAACACTTTTATATATCTTCAGAGGTACATATAAAAATGTACCTGTGCCGGTTGTGTGGAGCAGGTGTTAAATAAAATATATTTTAGTATGAATGCAATTTTACCTTTACATTTTTTTCTGCCGTGAGCTGTGATACGGCAAAGAGAAAGGATTTTTTGAGTGATACGTATATAATATATCTGACACACTCTGTTGTTGTCTAAATAAACAAACAAGTTTGCAGATAACTAAGAATTAAAAGCTTACACAAACTAAATTAAATTGCTTTGATAAATGTTTTATTGTGCTTGTGTTTTTTTCTTCCTCTTTTCATTTTATATGATGATATACCTATTCACATTTGCATATTATACAACGTTATTAAGTTAAAACTTACCTGCTGCTTTTTTAAAACTTGATGTGTGTACAACTCGTGAAAATATATCAATCTATGTAGATACATATCTCTGTAGTAAGTAGAGCAGCAAGTATATTTTTTTAAAGAAACTTTTTCTAAAACCATATAATAAAATACTTTATACAAGCAAAATATATACGTGTACATATATGCAGGTATGTTTTTGTGATGAAAAGCCCGTTACAAATGAATAATGAAAGATGTTAAAAAAAGTAGAAGAAGAAGAGTTGGTAAAGTTGTTGTTATACGTCCTTCACAGTTGCTCAGAGAAAATGTTGTAGTCACTGCTTTCATCACAGTTATGTAGAAGTACGATGCTGCTGCTACTACTACTACTTCTGCTGTGAGAGCTACAGTGTGACAAAAAAAGTAGCAGTGCATGCACCACCCTTTCACACACACAGACAGAGAGAGAGAGGGAGAAGAAAAACAAAAGCAACTTTTCTGAACTCTGTGTGTTGTACGCGGTTGGCTAAGCTTTCCAAAGTTTTTTCTCTCTTTTTTAGATTTTGTGTATATTTTGTGTGTACACAAGAGTAAATACAACGAATATGTAGAATATATACATTCTTAGCTTATAGGTATATATATATTTTTTAAACAATATGTTTCTCGTATATAATTTTTTTTTCAAATAGAGAGAATGGAAATTGTAGGTAAGGTACAGAGAGAGAGAGAGGGAGAGAGAGAGCAGCAGCAACTTTGAAGTTGAATGTTTTCAAGCATACACATATTGTAGGTAATCCAATAAAGTAGAGGAACTTCGTGTTGAAGAATAATATGAGAAGAAGAAGAAGAGTGAGTAGGAGGAGGAGATGAAGAAGAGTAAAAAAGAGATGGAAAAAAAGAGAAAATCAACTTTTTTTGTGTGAGCTGTACCACAATAGTAGAAAATTCAATAGCCTGTTGTCAGTAGTTTTTTTCAACGCACATAGACTCTCATACAAAAAACGCACATAGACACCATTGCCAATAACGTTTACTTGTTCAAGGGAATTTTTTAGCATTCAGAGTAGAAACAAGAGAGAGAGAGAGAGAGTCTAGACAATGCCACGATTTTAATATTGCTGTTACACTACTACTACTACTGCTGACCGTGTAAAATGCAGTGTGCTGCTGAATTGGATGGGTCTCTCGTTCTCTCTATTTTTTTTCTCTACTACACAATTTTCTCACTTGTTTACCTTTCCCTATCTACTCCTCCTTCTTTTTCGATGAATATTGGATGGATGTAAGAAATATTCTGCACATCTTTATTTTCCACTTTTGAGGAGGAATGCAAAAGGTAATAACACGAATAGGTGGGTAGCTTGGTAGGTAGGTATTATAGATAGATAGTAGGTAGGTATGAAAAAGAAGAAGAGGAGGAAAAACCGAATAATAAAATATTTTTTGGTAGGGATAGACTTTTAAGTTGAGTATAACTAGAGAGGATTTGAACGCATTTAAAGAACAAAGAATTTTCTAAATTTGGGCTCAAGTATGCAATATTGAATATTACATTGAGCGTGAGCATAATACATACCTATTTTTATTTGAAGCATTTCAAAAATAGCGTGCTTTCACTTGGTTTTCATTGTCATACTAGAGGAAAGATGCAATTGAAGTGGGAAATTTCAAAAAAAATGTCTACGAAGGGAGATGTCGCTTAAGCGTCAATAATAAATATATAGAAAATGCCAAGCAGAGAGAGAGAGAGAGATAATATAATACCAGTACCTGCGATTGAAATGGTCTAAATTTTGAAAGAAAAAAAATGTAATTGAAATTGAGGCGTAAATACAGACGTCAAGTCTTTTTTGCTATTCGGGGGCCCTATTCGACATTCTGAATAAATTCAATTGTCGGTGGTGATTAAGATGAATGAGTGTAGCAAAGACAGTGCGCTATGACAGGTGGTGGTAGAAGGCTGAAAATATTAAAAAAGAATATGCGTGTAATAAAATGATATAACATAAAAAAGTATTTTAACTTGCAAAGCCATTGTAGACTTTAGCACTGTCTACACACACGATGACTTGCTGGCTAGTATGAGATAGGACATGCTATTATAACAGCACTTTTATTTAAATATATACATTTTCTTCTTTAGAAAAATGCGTCTACGCTCAAAGTGACGTCAAGAAATGGCTTCTTCCTTTAATTTCATTTTTTGTTCAAATTATACTTGGTAATGCGACCATGTTAGTATAATTTTTAAATTTGAATGAAACAATAATGTAAAACAGCATCGTTTTACACGGGAAAAAATTGATTTTTTTTCTCTGGTGAAAACTATTATTTGCATACTTTACTTTCAAAAACTTTTTGAATTGAATTGCTCACGTAAAGTAAATTTATAAAAAGTTACTAACCTTGTTTTATTTTGTTTTCTTTACACACCTTATATTTCTATTGAAAAGTACTAACTTGTTTATTGAATGTTTGTGTGTGTAATTTTTTGACCGATTGAAACTTTTTCAAGGCATATAAGGGGTACAATGCAATAGAGATTTGCTGACATTAAATTTGTCTGGTCCATGTATTATGTATAAAGTTATCTGGTTCTAAGCCAAGATCAAAAGTCTCCGTATCAAAGAGAAAAAAAGGGAAAGCAGTAAAGAAAAGAAAGGCATGTTTTGGAAAAGTATGATGTTAAAGGGAATGATGTGTTATCTTTAAGAAAGCGAATACCTGACAGAATTATGACACCAAATATCTTGCCAGCGAGAAGGAGAAAATTATTGAAAATGATTACAGAGCGTATAAAACGAGCTGTCAGTAAATACATATGAAAGGCATGCATGGTGAAAAGTGTGTGGAGGTATATATGTGTATCTATTGGTTTTGTTAATATGTATATTATTACCTACGTTATATACTACTACTGACATCACCGCGCTGCTACCACACTTGTCTTGTTCATCGAAAAAGGTTCCACTGCCTTTATCCCATTAAATGAGCAGTCTTTTCTACTCTTGGCACCCGGTTCTCCCGAACTAATAAATGATGAAAGGCAGCAGCAGCAGCACTCACTTCTAAAGCTCAAAAATGTACACTATAAGAATGGGAAGAGGAGAAACCCCCTGGGAGGCATTTATGGCTCCATTTAAAGAGCTGTCGAGGAAAGTGAAATTTTAGTGGGCAGACAAACGAAAATATCAAGAAAAAAAAATAGGATGCGGAAGAGAACAAGTGAAAACTTGAAAAGTAATATGCCACACGTTTAAGAAGAAACTAGTAGAGTGAAAGAGAAATAAGAAGAAGAAGAAGAGGAGAAATAAACTTATTCACAAGTGAAAAAGTTAGAGCTTTCATAAGAGGGAAGATATTACTAGATGGACTAACTACTATCACGTATATATGCACAAGTGCTTATAGACGTTTCGCTAAAATATTACTTTTGTATTGTGTACTCTAGTACGCAAACTAGACCAGCTAAAAAAGTCATGTACGCATGAGTTGTTAGTACATAAAACATTCATAATCCTTTCAACGATTCCAGTTATAATTAAAATAATAATAATAATGCCAAGTAGTTTTTTACGTAGTAAACAATACTTCACAATGGAAAATTCTTGTTTTTTTCGGTGACTGCGACAACTGCACAACCATCTACAAAGTTTAAAAAAGATAATAATTAAGTTTGCAAGAATCATTCACTAGGCACTGTAAACAACATTGTAATAAAGTTAATGAAAAGAAAAAGGCTGAAATGGCAGAATTTATTTGTGTAGAAAAATTACTGCATTCAAAGGAAAATAATATTTTATTTACTTGAATTGAAATACTACTGATGATGCAGCAAAACAGCACGCATGGTGTGAATAGGAAGTATATACAATTTATGATAGAGAAAAGAAAGAAAAAAACAGAAAAAACGTTCAGGAATAATGTGTATTTCTTCAGAGACTACTACTAGTAGTATTCCTACAAGCAAGGCATTTTTATATCCTTCCAATCGGATGTGCTACCACCTCTAAACAAATAAAAAGAAAAGAAAAATCTTTCTGCTTAAATGTTGTTATCAGATTCCGTACATTCTGCAGTCAAGTTTTATCAGTAAGTTGAATCTACTTTCGCGGTCACGCACCTTGTCCGCACGTGGGCCGTGACCAATGCAATGCAGTGCCAGTGGCAATGGTAATAGTAATAATAATACTTTGATAATCCTTCGTATAACATGCAAAAAATATGTACTTTTATTATAACTGTACATACATATAGGTAGACATGTAGTTTTGAACTTCAGCTGCATTTGTATTGGAAACTGGTATGTTCTTGAAAAAAAATACACCTTTCTAGCCGAAAATTTAGCTTTGCAGTTACCAAAAATGAAAATCGATAGAGCATTCTATAAAGTGTTCGGAACAGAAGGTTTTTTGCTTGCTTGCACAGCAAATAAGTTTCCGGAAACGAGCTTATAGATTTATCAAGAATACCTTGTATACTTTGAAACTCAACTAGGTTTGCGTATGTTTCTATTGTAAATAATATAATAAGAATTTTATTTGACGTTTCCTGGAACAGAAAACAATATTTAAAATACGGAAATCCCACGAAGATTTTGGCAGCTAAAGGTATTATGTATTATGTATACCTATTCAGAATTCCATTTAATTCCATTGTTCTGAAAAGAAAAAAATACTAACAAATCCGTTTTGACTGTTTGGTTGATTTTGTTGACTGAACTGAAAATACTGCTGCTGCTGATGCATGCTGTTGTTGATGCACACTGCTGCTGCTACCACCATCACCGTTGCGTTGTGCAACACTGTGACTTAAAACCATATAATATTGTTTGTCTGCGTATGCAAACAATATACCATCAAGTAAATACACAACCACATCAATAATAACATTTCAACATGGCAGTAGCAGCAGCGGTAGTGGTGTTGACTGTGCTAGTGTATATACAATAATAGAGTTAGTTTTCCCAATAAATTTGCCATTTCTCTTTTGTCAAAACATATTTGAATTGAGTGATTACTTTGGAGAGAGCTAGGTGGGATATGTATAGAGTCATTCTTGAAAAATCGATTTATGGTCGGTCATGTTTGCAAAGAGATAGATAAAAAAATATGATGGATACACACAAAGTGCTACGAAAAAAAAGAAATATTAGTTTTGGGTGATATTCTGACAGTTGACAGCTACTGTGAAAATAGCATTATTATTAGGATGGCAATATTACGGCAAAACGTTTGCATATGAACCTTTGAACCCCATATGTCATCCAGCCTATATGATAACCTGCTTTTACCTTTTGAATAGGCTGTTATCAATATCAAGTTTCAAGGCGTTACATTTAAACATAATTTCTTGCGCATTCTTTCTTTTCCCTGAAATCACTCGAGTAACCTTTTTATTTCCTTTGAAAAAAAACATCTTGTATAACAGCCTATTGTATTTTTAAATATCAAGTGACAGGCTAACGGCTTTGTTTTTTCATCAGAATTTTTTTTAGATATTATTACTTTTTTTCCAACTCTAGCGATATATAAAACACAGCGAAAAAAAACCCATCAATTGTACACAAAAGGATTTACATTCTTCTTTTTTTTATACATGCATACATATCCACCTAGTAATGTACTTGTCAGCTTGTTCCACTTTTTAAAAAGATAGTCTCCTTTCTGATTAAATTATTTTTCAACTCATTTACTCTCACTTCACTTTTCACAGTGAGCGAAAAAAACCCTTGTCTAAACTTTTTTTTGTATCAAAAGACAACGCACATCCGATATATAAGAAATAGGGTAATCCTCAAATTCCTATGTGCCCTTTTAAGTTTTTCTTGTGAGCAAGCATATAAAAAAAATATATATTTTTATATAAAACTTAAGTATTTACATATATATATGCGTAGCATATTTTTAGATCAAGACTTTAAAAAAAAGGGTGACACGACACGTAGACAGATGAAGTGGAGTTTTTTTTTCTTCTTCTACTTCTCTTTTTTGAAGAAAATGAGAAAGAAAAAGAGAATGAGTGAGAGCAAACGTCTCAGCGTCTTCTTACCTCATTCATTATTATTACTTGAGAAAAAAAGAAGAAGAAAATGTGGAAAGGCAAAAAAGAGGATAGAGAAAAAGTAGGTAGAAAAAACTCTTTTTTTCCACCTTTCCTTATATTTCTTACGCCATGTCCGTACTTCTTTTTTTAACTCTACTACTACCACCACCACTACTACTACTACAAGCATACATATAATTTAGCACCTTTGCTGCGAAAAAGGGAGAAAGGAGCAGGAGTACGGAGAAGAAACCCAAAGAGTTCAGAAAAAGAGATGATGGTAATGATAGTGGTGGTGATGAGTGGGCACACTCTCCCTGTAATGTAATGCTAAGCTCTTCACTCACTTGGTGCTGCAAGTCACTCAGTCAGTTAGTCACAAAAAAAGTCTACTTCATTTCGGCAACTCTCTGCCACCGCCACCACCACCACCAGCATCGTCGTACAAAAAGGAACCCACACCGTCACCCACCACAGTACTGAAGTAAGGAAAGAGGTAAAAAAAAGTCTAGCAGTCGGAAATGACACGTTGCACAGCTAACATCATCATCCTCCTTCTTAGCCAGGGTAAACCTCACGTATTAAAATGAGATGGTTCCGTGCAAAAAGGTGTTTGGTTGAATGACGCATGTAAAAAGGATAAGGAAACGTTTGTCGCATAGTAATATTATATAGAGCACTACTTTCACCAGCAGCAAGTAGTAGTAGTAGTAGCATTACCGTCACCGCACATAAAAAACACATACGCGCAGGCAGGCTGGCAGATATAGATGTGTGGTGGTTCTCTTAATAATTTCTTTCTTTTTTTGTCCGTTCAACTCGTACTTTTTTGTTCACTTATAAAAAAACAGGCCATTATAAATTCTATACGAATTTATTTTACTGGAAAGCAAATATAAATATGTATGTATGAAAGTATGAAATGTTAACTCAACCGTGGTGATTGCATCCCTTCATTTCATCATCAATGTACTTTCTGAAGGATGCCGAAGAATTCTAATAAGAGAAAAACGGATTAATGCTTTCTATCCACTTTTTTTTCTTAAAAAAAAAATTCTTCAAACCTATAAGCCTCGTTTTTTCCCATTTCCTTCCTCCCTTATTATGTTTAAATAATCCCATATCTTCTTCAATGTTTAGGCATATAGATCATTCGTTTTATGACTGAAGTTTTGGTCGAGTAGTACGTACATACGTAGTTGCCTTTAAAAAAAGGATTTTTTTCAGGATTGGCAGAAGGCACTGCAAAAATCACGTTATTCCCTTTTATTTTTATCTTTGTAGCTTTAGAAAAGCAATTTAATGGTCGAAATCGTATAGAATTCTTCAACCAATCTCTTTACATTATGTATGTTCTGAAATGAATCCGCGGGAATAATGCCTTATAACAACCAATTGACTGTGGGTTTAGTAGATGGCTATATATAACATACATAATAATATAGAAATATGTACGTATGCATTGTCAGAGAGAATATCTATAAATTAAATAGTTGCAAACGTACAAAAGAAATACGTACATAGGTAGAAACGCAGAGCAGTCAGTAGTAGCACAGCGTTTAGGCAGCGAGGGAGAAAAAAAAATCAAAGCGTTCACTTGTGCCAGTCGGCCAGTCAAATGTGCTGATGTGGTGCTTTGTCATGCTTTCAACAAATGAAATCAGTTTTTTTCATCGGCTGCTGCTGCTGCCGAGCAAAAACACATACCAATATCCCTAAACTACTTTATTTTCAACGAGCTATCTAAAGCGTTTTTGTGTATTGTTATGCAAGAAGAGCTGTCTGCTGTTGCTGGAAAATATACCTAATGCTCACAAAGGAAAAAAAATTGGAATTACCCTAATTATATGGTTATCAACCTTTTACGTATTGGCTGGTGAGCTTGGCTTTATTGCAGTATAGCTTTTTTAGCACTTTTTGTGGAATATAAAAGAGTAAGTTGGTAATAACTGGGAGTATTTTATAGGCATGTATGTACAAGTGTACATTCTATTTAATTACCAGTTACAGAAGCATAAACGTAGTGCTGTACATACATATATCAGCCGTCAATATGCCAAGTGTAAGTGACAAGTGAAGTGACACAACTTTCTCCTACTTTTTTTTTTTTATCTTACTCAGCAAGCCCGTCTGGTTATATTTTAGGGTCAAAGTTGAAGTACAAACGTGAATCAAGTCGTATTCGTGCGTTGAAAATGAATAGCTTATGAATAACATATACGCCACAAAAATATATAATGTATCAATAAAGAAGGTGAAAGCTATAGGTTAACTATAATGAGTACTTTCAAAGTTTTGCTCTCAGTCACAGTGATTAAGATGGTTCAAATGTTATTAGGTAGATAAGTATTTAATTTAATTTAAATGTAGGAGAAAATAATAGTTACGCAGTGAAAGGCAAATACTGCAAAGAAAATAAAAGTTTTATTCCTTAATAATATATTTTTCAGTGCCTACATAAAATCAATTTTATTAATTAAAATACCTCTACACTAAAATATTAATATTTAATTTTAAAAAGTATTAAAATATTCCAAAATTGGATTATCGAAATATACAGACAAATAATCTGATATTTTTTATATAAACAAAGAATACGTGCGAACGCAAGAAATGCATGGTATATACGAAAGCAGTTCAAAAACCGGCTTGTCAAAGTTCTGCAAAGCTGGCAAACGGTCACACCACCGGCTTTTGACAGAAAAGTACGGCACTCACGTCAGTTGGCACCGCACAAAAAACAAAAGTCATTTATCTTTCACCAGTCATTCAGAAAAATTGCCAGCTATTCGTTTTTGTGGGATAACCAGCACAAATTATTGGACTACCACAAATGGGCATATGCAAACGAGAAAAATAAACTTATATTTTCTTCGTAGCATTAAGGTTTACAAAAACCTTTTCCTTCAGTATAGAATGAGATATTTTGAAACAAGTTATTGCTTACTTATGCAAAAGCATATTGCATGATCCGTACTGGTATATCTTATTTTCAGTTTTCTCGTCAGTTTTTCCAAAGCTTTATTGGTATTTCCTAATAATTATTCATTTGACATTAAAATAAAATTTGGCAAGATTATAGGCAAGATTGGCAAAATGTAAGTTTACAATGCAGCTGTCTAAAACATTTGTAGTGCCTTCACCACACCTTAATAATTTGGCAAAACTATTATTACGGGTAGTTTGCATGGTAAAAATAATGCCACCAGTTTCAGTCAAATAATTAAACGTTTTAAATACTTTCCTTTTCTAAAAATTGACACATATAATTACATAAATACATACAGCGGCAGGTTGCACAACTCGAAACAAAACAAGGTAAAAGGTAATAATCTAAAATGTGCCAAGTGCAGACCACATCTGAGCATTTTTATTTTAACGTAAGACCACATGTTCTACAAGTTGTACGTCGTTCTATTTCACGTATAAATGTTTGGAAGAAAAACGGCAATCTCAACGAAATTTGATTTTTCCTGAAAAATATGTAAACACTTTCAACCTAGTTTGTTCAAATGGTAAAATAAAATGAAGTTCATGCAACGAAACTCAAATATAAATAATGTTTATTTTAGGTTTGCATGAACAACCTAACCTACTAATTGGGATAATTTACTAGAACATAATTA
Source organism: Sinhomidia bicolor (assembly GCA_027743785.1). NCBI lineage: Eukaryota > Metazoa > Arthropoda > Collembola > Entomobryomorpha > Entomobryidae > Sinhomidia > Sinhomidia bicolor. Next base: position 16,087 of record JAHZMT010003028.1, read on the forward strand.
GTCGGTATGATTAAATAGCACGATATAGTGCAATAATAACATTTGAGTTTTTACCGGTGAAATTAAAGATACAAACACGCATTTTCGTAATTAATTGTTCAGACGTTGCGTAAAACAACCATTGTGGTAAATTGTAAGTGTAACAGGCAAATTATTACTTTTATGAGTGTAATAATTAATATTCAAATTTATTATTGGTGGTTAGAAAGTTACATATAATAATGACAATTAATAGTAGTTCTGTTTTAATTCAATGCGGCGAGTGTGCCTGCACACGAATAACGAGAAAACAGGTGGTAAAACAAAACATAAATATATATTTGTTACATGAAATATGAATATTGAAGAAACTGCTAATTAAAGCCAACATACTAAAGACCATTCTAAAAACTAAAAATGCTGTAAATATTGCGGCGATAAGATCGAAAGATCAGAAAAGCTACATATATGCATAGAGGATATATACATACATCTTCATCTTTTATTTTCCCCCCATGGTTAAAAAAATTTGCTAACTTTGACGACATAAAAATCCAGATACTTGAAACTTTGTGGTGAAGATGCTTAAAGGTTCCTACGACGGCTGAAACGGTGGTACCATTACGTTTAGCGATAAAAGATTGATACACAATGCCATGTTTAGTTTCGTTTTTTTGTAGTAAAAATGAACAGAAACAAACATCCTTTTATTTTAAAAAAATGTTATATTTAATTTAAATACTCATATTTAACGAATGTATATATTTTTATACGAAAAGGAAGAAAAGGTAAAGCAAACGATTTACATTTATTTTGATCGCTATTAATCGTCAAACATCAGTTGTCAGTATTATAATATATTGGTAGCATCATCAGTATAAATATTGTATAATGATATATAAACCGCTTCTCCACTCCACAATCACATGGCGTATCTTATTTTTTCCCACCACACTCAACACTCGTTAATTGTAGTAAAGCTAGTGTAGTATATGCGATGAGTGTGCGTCTTCAGTCTATAATTGGCTCTTGTATTTATTATTTATCCACTTACTATGCACATACATAACTGCAGTGCCGATAGAGTTCATTTCGTATATCATAAAATCATAATGTCCCCGTTTTTGTCCTGTAGTTACCACAAGGACTGGCTAATAATAAAAACAAGGATGCCAACCATCTCCACTCCACTCATTTTATATATGAATACAGTAGTAGTAGTCAGCAGCACTAAAAAAATGTTGAGTTTTCAACTACTGTAATTAAATATATGTTTGGAGCACAAAGCACTCCACCAAAATAGTCGTTGCTCCACTACTCCACCACTGCACTGATGATGATGGCGGTAAGGTTCAGTGTTCACTCTAGTGTATAATATAAATAATGCTAGTCACTCGCGGAGCTTTTAAAAGTGTTCGCTTTATACTTTTAAAAAACTATAACTTATAACCGCTGCGCTGCTACTAGCCAGAAATTACATAATAATAATAATATGTGCTTCCTGCATATATACCAAAACATAACGCATAAAATATAGACAGTCATGCATCTATGGCTGCATGAAGACAGCTCGTACGATTTACTTCTTTGGTAGTCCCAGTGGTCTTTAACTTGGTCGGCACCAGTCAAACCATGAGTTGCAGTTGGCTTGCTACATTCTTCTAATTCTAAAAAGTAATATCACCAAAAAGAATCGAGTCGTCTCTCCAGCTAAAACTACTACTACCACGACGTAACAGTAGAGCAGTAGTCCCTTCCCACCGATACTGTAAAACTGCATGCTTAAACTTTACAACAGCCTTATAGGCATAAACGGAAAACGCAACAGCACAGTCTGTGTACATGGAGGAAGGGTGGACTAGTGAGTGAGAAAGAGCATTTTGAAATCTGGCCTTTTGGGAATGTGTGAAACTAATTTGGTTGGATAATCCGACCAGACCGAAACCCCTAATTTGAAGGGGCTTGTAATATTTCTTTCTGGTTTCCCCAGTTGATGCATTGCTTTCTCTTTGTCGTCGTCGCTCAAGCAAACCTTTCCTGCCTACTGCATTAACAACGTTACTACTACAACTAACTGTATATATGTGTGTGTGTGTGTGTGGTAGGTAGCTAAAAAAAGTATAAAAAAGAGTATAATCACGTTTGCTCCAGAGTGGTGGTGGTAGACGTACAGACATGAAATGCAACGTGCGGATTTCACGGACGAAAAAGTGAAATACTGCCCCTTCTATTTATCACAAAAGAAAAAAATAATAATGTAATAGTCATAATATTACAACCTCTGCCATGCCACATAACATAACGTAATATATAATCACAGAGTAACAGTAGTAGTGGAAGTGTACAAAAAAAAAATAAGTAACTTCCTAGCAATAGCGGTCGGTGTGGCGGTGGTTGGTAGCACGTAGCATTTACATCGGGCGAGCTGTCAAAATTGCGTAATTGGTAATAGAAGGGTTCAAACTCTGGGCTTCTAGTTTCTGCTGCTGCTGTTGATGTTGGTGTTCTATTCACGAATAATTTGGCAAATCGGTGGTTTTAAATTTGAGGGCAAGCTTATGTCAAAAAAAACTTGAGGATGCAAACAATGTACGTATACGTAACTGAAAAGGAAACTTTTTCTTGCCGTGATTAATGCACTATATTTCATGTAGATACATGTACATTTATGCACATTACTACAACGTAAGTATATACTTAACTATGTAAGTGTTCTATATGCTTCTCTCTCTGCATTTTGTACAAGTTGGTAAAAAACACCAGGGAATCAAGCGGAGGAAAAGTGGTAGAGAGAACAGCAGGATTTACTATTGATTTGCATGGATTCACGCCAACTTGCATGACATCCAAATTGGCTATCAAGTAGTAAGCAAGCATGGTACAGCCGACAAACTGCATATATTTTTTGCTCTTTTTTGTCATTGATTGAAGCTCCAAAAAAAAGATTGTGGAAAACTTTCCCTCTCTCTCTCTCTCTCGCTCTATTACATAAAATACGTGATTCTTTCATTCCTTTTTATTCTTCTATAATATATTTTTAATCTATTTGTCATTTTCATGTAAAATTAATTGTTCATCATCTCACTAAAAAATTCAAACCAACCCGTGCAAGCCAACTACTTGTGCACGAGTTGAGTTGGAAAATTCATTCTGTTGGATGTGCTTATGTGCACACAAATAAATAACACTAATAAAAAAATATTTTAAAATAAAAAGTTTACTAGCAGACACGTACACAACTGCAAGTTTTACAGAGGCGTCCTCAAAAGAATTTATTTCTTACCTTGTGCAGCAGTGAAGGAGTATGCATGCATAATAATAATACGCAAAATAATGGGGAAAGCTACCAACCAACTCCTTTTGCCGCCATCATCCTTTTTTCCCAGAATTTTTCAACGTTTGCCAAACACTGCAAAGTTATTTTACAATCATCGTTTTGCAAGTGACAGGTACACGAGAGAAAGTTAAATTTATTGATTTTGCTTCAGCGAAAAAAATAGTAAAATCTGTTGTTCCCAAGAAATAACCAAGTATTTTACGACGGTGACTTGATTAATACACAACAACTAACTTGACTAGTACATTTTTATGCTCACGTGCTTAAAAAAACTATAAACTCTCTCTCTGTGTAAGTGTTTATTTTCTCCAATGTGCTTAGGCAATGAATAAGCGTGGGAGAGAAAAAAAGACACAAGCCAAGCACGCTCCCCTTTATTAAATGCGCATATAATGCTATTTTATAGAAAACACATTTAGCTCTATAATTGATTTGCAGAAAAACATGACCTGCATAAATATCCTTTAAACAATGTTACGCTCCAGTTGCAAAAAAAGAACATTCATTTATTCATTCTGATAAAAGCTACAACAACAAACAGCGACCAGCTTTTCCAGTTAACTTTAACAATCTTCTTCGTTTTTTGCTTTTCTACCGAAAATGCTCTTCAGCTCCTTTTTTATTTATTTTTGGCAAGGATGAACTAATAGAATGTTTTATAATAGTGTATACACACAGCAGACAAAAAATCTGTTGAGCAGATTTGTATAACATTTTAAAAGTAAGTACACGATTTCCATTAATTATTTATGCATGCAAACTCAATTTTAGCCGGCACCTTTTCGTTCATTTCATAAAGAGCTTTTACCAGTAGTACAGCCTCTTGTTCACTTTTGACGTTCAATCTATCTATAAATATTCTTCTTGTGCAGCGGCAATACGAGCAGGAGGATCACACCACCAAAAAGACAAAAACTATGATTCTAACCCATTTACTTGCCCATTCAAATACAACTTATAATATCCTGCTTTCTCCTTCCTTCCTTTTTCTCTCTCTCTCTTTCACTCGCTCCATTATCTTCTTGTGAATTTTCTCTCTTCTACAACTTGTTTTCATCGCTTATTTCAGATTTGTTGAAAACTGAGTGATTTTTATTGCCATTGTTGGATGATCACGAATCATGACGATGATGGTGATGCTCTCTCTCTCTCTCTCTATTATATATACAGCGTGTCGATGTAATGATCGATTTAAGTGCTCTTCTATTTAATGCTTTTTGCATCTCACCGCATACTCCTCTCTCTCTCTCTCTCTCTCTCTTTCTACCACCTCACTACTATAAAAACATCCACAAAGTACAGTTTAGTATCATCAACATCAACTTGATCAGAGAGAGCCCAACACCAGATGCGTTTTAAAACCTCATTAGTAATTATAATGCATCTTCTTCACTTGGACCCACGGGAATCGGAAGAAGAGAAGAAAAAAAAGTTTAAAAGCTACACACATGTGTTCTGTGTTCGTTTTCTTCCCTCGCAAAAAAATATACACATTTCATTCATTCATACACTTAAAGATCATGCTTTTTTTCCCAGCGCATTAGATTTACTGATATTACATATAGTGACAAGCTAAAGATTGATTATCTCGATGTAATCATCAAATTAATTACCTTGTCAAGAAGATTGTCTGCAGCAGTGTACCGACGTGGAGGAAAGGAGAAGAAAAAATATATATATTTCGTTGTAATAGCCACAGCAGCAGAAGTAGCGGCGAAAGCAACGGCAACTCTTCCCGTCTACACACCAACCAACAAGCTGCACCACTTTTTTTCCTCTTGTCCTCAGCTTTTTACCATTTATTTTCCTTTTTTGTGTACAAAGTCTCTCCTTTCCCACTTTTCTCTTTTACTCCTCCGCTTATTTTCGTAGATGATATCTGCTAGTGATAAAATTTGGTTTTTTTTTCGAACGAGAAGTAGTAGCAATATAGGAACAGAAGACGAAGAGAAAAAATGAAGAAGAAAGAGAGAAGAAGAGAGAAAAAAAGATTTATTCGTTTCGGGTTATCAGGACTTTTTCTTACGTATTTTCTACTAACACGCCACCAATAACCACTGCCACCGCGAAAATCGAGTGCGTTTCCTCATTCAGTTAGGTTCACATGTATAAAAAGAGAGTAATGATATTATTATTGTTATTATACCAAAAAGTGAATTATACGTATATATGTACGCTTTTTATACAATATTATGTATATAAGTCACAAGCCAAACCACCACACTGCTTTTCTCTCGTCACGTCGGGAGAGCACTTTTCTGGCTATATCAACATAAATAGTGCAATTTCTCTCTCCTTTTTTTAGAGTTCTGATCTGAATCAAATGTTATACTCTGCTCAGCTCTATCACTCTTTTGCTCTTGCTTGGGTTTTCTTTTTGCACTTTTGCTCCTTACATACCTACTTTCACTGTATGAATGTATGTATGTATATGTAGCTCTCCTTCCAGAAATTTTTTTTTTGGAAAAAACAAACTAGACTAGTTATTGGTGTGTGTGTGTTTGGATGAAGTGAGACTCTTTGACTCCTTTAAGGAGTAGAAATAGTAGCACAGTAGTCAAAAGAAAAGGCAGCAGCACAGATTAGATGTTGTAGCTGGGCATCAGCAAAGAGGGAGAGAAAAAAGAGAAGAGGAATATCTCTCTGCGCTTTTTTTGTTGCTGTTCGTTAAGGTTCCTTTTAAAAGAGAAGCTTGAACAAGGATTTCTTTTTATTTTATTTTATTTTGGTTTTCTTTCTCTAAATAAAAGTGGAAATGATGTATTGATATTCACTCACGTTTTTTTATATTCCAAAGAAATATGAATACTCGGAAGAAGAAAACATATGATGTGTGAACTAGCGTTTCAGTCAGTCAGGTAATACAATATTATGTGTGGGTACACACATGTGTCTATACATAAAATGTATGTATATTATATTATCTACCTATATTACACACCTTTCCACAGATTGTAATTTTTGTGTGTCTATAATTCTTCCACAGAATGGTATTATATGTTTCTTTTTATTTTATTTTCAACTTGTTCCACCACTGCCACGTAGTAACTATTCACGGGAGAATAAATAAAAAAGAGTAAAATAGTGTGAGAAGGCTGAGGTCTGTTATCATCATTTGTAGATTTATATGAAAAAAGAAAAAAAAAAATAATATATTATTAGAGTGTTTATTTTTGCCACGAAAGCCCACTGACGTTGTTGTTGTTGTTGTCACCACCTTGTTTTTTTGCTTAAATCCAGCTACTTCTTCTGCATGTTGTTACTTGCTTTACTACCATTGATGGCTTTCTTTTCTTTACGTTGAAAAGGGAGTAATTTGACTTGCCACATGTGTGTCTCTCCTTTTTCTCTTCTTCTTGTTCACCTTTTTATTTTTATTTTTTCCAAACTTCACTTTTTTCTGCTCAAATATTTAATCGCAATTTCCCCGTTTTAGGAGTGAATTTTACGAGAGACAATTTATTTTATGTGCGTGTATGTATGCTTGATTTTGTATGAAAGACTTGTATGACTTGTATACAAAACTAGCAAACGTGCTGCTGCTGCTGACGAAAAGAGAGAAAGAAAAGCTGGTTTCTTCTTATTTTTGCTCTGGTCGGGTGGAACTGCTGCTGAACAAACTGCGTTCTCGTCGGTTGCTCAAAGTGAACTGAGGGAGAGGGAGTTTGCCGGGAACTATACCACCACCTTATCCGTTTTAGCACTGCGAGCTGATGATGTAGCGCAACTACAACCACACAGTGTGTACGTACGTACGTACGATGCTGGCAAGGAAAACAAGTGCGTAGAGAGTGGCAGGGAGAAATTTTGTGTTGTTGCACCTTTCACCATGATATTATATCAAGCTGCCCCATCACAGCGTATAATACTTGGTTTCATTTTTATTGTAGTGGCTAGCTCAACTGCTGGATACACTGCTTCGTTGTGTGTGTTGTCCCATCGTGTGGGTTTTTTTCGGATAGCAAGTGAAAAGCATTGAAACAGAACGAGCAAAGGAAGGTGAGTAAAATATAATAATAATAATAATAATAATATGTATTGTGAAGAAAAGGAAGCCAAAAGCAGTCATATTTTTTGCAGGAAAAGTCGGGAAAAAGGAGAAAAACAAGTAGTGCGGCAAAGACTTTCACTGTAATGTTTTTAAAATGCGTATAAAATGGGATTAGTGATAAATAGGGATGTAGCTTCTGCGTTCGTACGGAACAAGTACGTGGAGAAGCAAGATGGGTTCCTTCTTTGACAGTTTATTTTCAATTTCACTCCTCTCTCTCTACCCCAACAACCCCACACCACGCATAGTAGTATAGGTGATGGTATAACTGCTGGCGTACGCAAAATGTATGGGACGTACAACGTACTTGTACCAAATTGAATGCTTAATTTTGTTGACACTGCCAATAGCAAAGATTTACGAGGGCGTGGGATGATGATGATGTTGATGATGATGATGCAAGCTAAATTATTTGTTTATTCAAGTTATAAAATATTATAATAATATATTATACACTTTAGAGGTTATGAGGTGCTTAAGGTAATAGATAAATGACAAGTTGAGATACGCCCACTGAAATCCGGTTCAGCCCATGTGTCAATAACCTTTCTTTAAAGGCTTTAAAGGACCTGGTATGAAAACGGGGATTTTAGAGAGTTGCAACTCTGCACACTGTCAATATACATACATACATAGCTCGTATAAAGCAAAAAAATAAGGATTGCTAAGTGGATGAAGAAGAACTGGTTATACAGTACATTGTTAGTAGATAGTATTTACTTTTTTTGCTCTGTGATTTCCATCTGGAGAGAAGCTGGCAAAATGCAGATAATTTTATTTAGTCTGGTCTACATTTCAAAGCTTTCATCAGCAATACAATCCGATTATCAGTTGACATGATAGGGTATAATATCGTATTCCCTCGTGAAAATGGTTTGGTTTCTAGAGAACATGTGGACTAATAATATCATTGTAGACTTCCTTTCGGTGATGTACAATAAGTATTATACGCTTAGGTTTTCGAACTTATGGACAGCATAATATTTAATTGTGTAACAATAATAGGTTTAAAAGTAATACTATATTATTTCGGTTTTTTAATTCTCTGTGTAAAGGTAGAGGGATAAACCTTTTAGCTACGGTTATTCATTCAAATTTCACGTGCTACTAGCAAAAGAAATAATTAAAAGCAAGAAAAAATTCATTGATTGTAGAATAACAGCCAATGACAATAAATAAATAGTATTTTTTTACGATGAAAATCCATAAGCACGCACACATTCACAGGGAAAGTGTAGAAGAGCATCAGCAGAATCTCAATGTAATTATTGCTGCATTTAGATTGACAATGAATTTTTTGGCAATGTCCTCAAGCAAGGAGGCAGCAACGCCAGTCCATTGTATTTTTTGAAGGTTCTGTTTTCTTTTATTGGAGAAAGTCATAAAGCTCGTGTTGCTCTCCCATAAGGGACATGGTGGAAAAGATGTCGCAGTTTTGTCGTGAAAGAAGAAGAAGAAGAAAGTTTCTCCTCGACCAAACTTGTTCTGATTACAAATGAGACATAAACTATACACGTTACCTACCTATGAGTTGAGTATGTGCTGCTGTGTGTGTGCGTGATCCCTCTTTGTGTTGTTTTTAGTGTGTTTGTGTAGTCATCATCATAAAGGATCATTCTATTCTTATATTTATGCTGGTAGATGTACATGCGCTACAGTATAATGCGTCAAAATGTATAGAAAATGATGGAGAGAAAAAAGTGCAACGGTTTAAGTTGTTCTTCCAAATGGGATTTTATCATGACAAAAAGATGGTTTTCCTTTTGTCACCGAACATAATAATAACAAAACACACATATGGAGTTTGTTCAGAGAGAGAGAGAGTTCTTATTACCTTCTTATCACAATCACAAACTCAAGTAGTAAAACTTTTTTTTGTGAAGTACTGCCAAGGAGCGTATATGATTCAATATTTTCCACTTGTTTACTTGGTAAAGCAATATGCCCAACTCTGTCAACACGGCAGCAAACTTGTTTTTGTGCGTGTTTAGGGTAAAAATAAAATAAACGATCTATAGGTATTATTTACGCAATGATGTTCTTTCTTCATTTTCTCCTTTTATCTTAGCCGCAAGAAATACCTATGAAGGTTTTCAATGTTAATAAACCCGGCAACGCCAACACGTAGCAAAGTGGCAACGCCATGTGATTTTGAGATATTTCTGTGTAAAATTAGGTGTAATAAAACGAAAGAAAAGTTTCAATAAGGTTTTTGAAAAATTCGATTACGTAA
>JAHZMT010003029.1:0-21091 GCA_027743785.1 Sinhomidia bicolor
TACTTCTACTGTGTGTATACAAGAAAGAAAGAATTGTAACAATGAATAGTGGCAGAGGAATTATTAGTTCTGAATAGCTATATATGTATGTATATGCACTTGTATTGGTGCATATATGTATATGTATGCAAAAAATACGAACAGGGGAAAGTAGGTGTAGTAGTAAAAGAAATACTTAATTCTAAAACGTATTCTTGTGGACATTTTGTCATCGCTCCGTTTCTCCCTTTTTTCATTCTGCTGTTGCTTTTTAACTTTTCTGTTGAAGACAGGGAGGCAAGACAGTTTTTGTAGTAATGTACAAGCTCCATTATTAGTATTGGATGAAGCATATTTTCTCAATAAAAAGTTGGAGAGGCGGCGTTGTTGATGATGATTAGTACAAGAGTAAAAGTAAATGCATTTTAACGTATATATTATTATTCTCTTTTTAAATTATATAATGGTGAATAAGAAAACGGAGGCGAGACTCAACTCTGTATTGTGTGATGACGATGGTGGTGGTGATGATGATGATGGGGGGACTAGAAGGCCAAGTTTGCAAGTTGACATTTTCTTTTAAAAGAAAAGATTTAAACAATCAGACAATAACACTTGGTTTTTCCCATTCAAAAATGGAGGGAGGATGATGATGAGGAATAAAAGAAGCCTTTTGTTCCCCGCAACGTGCTGTTTGAATTGAATAGCCAAAAACTAAAGCCAGAAAAGGAGAGAAGAGAGACACTCCCTCTCCACCCTTTCCTCATCATCACATTGCATCACTCTTCCTCTGCTCTGTTTTCTTTCACCCACTTCCCATTATTTTGCCAACTTTTAAATAATGCCTGTGTCAGCAGTGCATGCATGTAACGCGGCATATTCTTCTTCTATACGAAAAGTATTTCATTTTAATAATAAGGAGGATAATCGTGTTATAATGGTGGTGTTATAAGGACCTTCTTCTTTTGTCCAATCTTTTGTTTATGAGAAATAATGTCCAATTTAAAATGAGAAAAATGGCTTTTTAAATAAAAAAAAGTAACTGGGAAGCTCACAAAAGAGTGGGTATATAGAAAGAGGAGAAAGGAGAAAAAAATACCACACTGCTTTTTCATTATGTTGGCGGGCACAAATTATATATACACAACAGTATAGTCACAAGTTAATCCTCAACTTTTACAAAAGCTTTTAACAATAAAAGTTTGCCATAAAGAAGACCAACTTTCTAATAAGTTTGTTGTGATAAATTAAGACATGGAGAATTATGAAATGTAAACAAGAATGGACGTTTTTCAAAACGCAACTAATCAAAATTATAGCAGTCTAGATAAATAGATAATTTTTATTGAAATGGAGAGTATTATTTATTGTAAATTTCAAGCTTAATTCCAAAATTTAATGTCAAATTTGTTATTTTACAAAACTGTAAAAGACAAGCTATTGATTTTTGTGCACTTAATTTATAAACCTAACCGAAGTACGTTATCCCTAGTTCAGAATACATTTGCATTTATAAAAATTTGATTATATCAATGCATATAATTCATGTTGGCATACCTTATAGATGATGAGTAGCTGAATGCGACCTATTCTCAAAGTTTTGGTGATATTGCGATTTAGCCCGTAAGTTATAAGAGAACTCGAGAACTGGTTTGTAGAAAAGAGCTCACAGAGTCGACATCCAGACAAGAATCTGAGAAGCTCCAAGAGAAGCAAAGACCACTGGGATAGCAAATTCACTTTTTTACAGCTGGAGGTGGCTAAAAACTACTTGAATTTCACAAGTTTATGATGAAACATGTGATGTAAGAAATAAGTGGTCAGGTCAGCAATCACTGTGCATATACATAGTAGGGACAATGTCGAAATGATATATTATTATTTAAAACAATAACTTTTACATTTATGACTTACTCATAGTACAGTGGAGTACTTTTTAATTTTATCAGTATATTTTTTTGTCAAATTGTATAAATTTCAAAATCAACAGGGCTATGATTGCACATCATAGATATGTTTTCTTAACTTGTAAAAGTGGGCTAAAACTTTATAACGCCACGTTAAATCAATGGAAAACGCAAATAAGAGGACAATGTTTGTCATCATTTACAAGAACCGAGGTGACCATTCCAGTGCCTATAACAGGAGGACATTTAGCTGGTATATATTACTTCTTTCATTACAATAAACTTTTGGCATTGCAAAGTTTTTTTTCTAATGATAATGACTAACTGGATAATTGTGCTTGTACATTTATCTGATTTTAAAGCACAATTATGGGAAGGAGAAAAATGCACAAAGAGCCTTACGTCGTCGTACCCGACACCAATACTTTTTATGCACGGATATCAAGACAACAGTAGTTCATTTGACCCACTGATTCCTTTAATTATCCAAAATAACATGACCATCGTGTCAGTAGATCAACCGGGTCATGGTTTCTCATCACATTTAAAAGGTGCTGGATCCGACTTTTTATTAGATGGGTTAGGCACAATTCACAGGGTAATGCGACATTTTCGTTGGACCAAGGTGACTCTCATAGGTCATTCATACGGGTCAATTGTCAGTTTTGTGTTTACTGGAGCTAATGCTGAGTAAGTTAAAAACATTCCGTAGTAATCAGGTAGTAATCATTTTAATAAAAATTTATGCTTGTAATAAATAAAAGAAGAAGGCGATTTGGTTGATTTTTTATTTATGTGGGTATTTTTTGCAGCAAAGTTCACAAATATGTGGCCATCGAAAATATCCATCCCATATATCGTGACACAGTTTTTCAAGTACAAAGAACGTTCAAGGCATTGTTTGATGTGGAAGCCAAACTAATTGATACTGATAAAGTACAGCCTACTTACACATACGAAGAAATTGTTCAGCGTACAATTAAGGGAAGAAAAGGAACCGTGTCGGAAGAAGGAGTGAAAACTCTCTTAAAACGGGGAGCTGTTCCAGATGCCGAAAATCCTAGTCTTTTTCAGTTTTCACATGATTTAAAAACAAATATTCCTACAATGTTTGGCCGATTTACTAATGAAGAATCCTTAAGTATTGCTGGTCACATTAAATGCCCAGTGTGCGTGATAAAAGGGGACCCAGGTGAGGATTATGAGCCAAGGGAGAAGTTAATGAAAGTAGTTGATGCTATAAAAACGGCAAATGCCGGTAATACGGAATTTCATCTAGTGCCAGGAACCCATCACGTACATCTAAATGAACCTGCTTCTGTAGCACCAATAATTTCAAACTTTTTGAATAAAATATTTTGACAAATAAACGAAATATAACTTTTTAACCGTTTGCTTTTGTTTATTTATCATTACAATTATCAATCTTTTTAAGTGTATAAGAGCAGTAAAAGTAAAAGTCTACAAGTTGGCATTTTTCTTTGAGGAATCTGTTACAAAATCGTCATACATAATACACCTCGACTTTCCCGTTTGAAAATGGAGTGTTCATGTATAATGATAAATATTGGTAAGAAAATAGCGAAGTCATCGCTTGAAACAATACAAAAGATCCAGACAGAGTAAAACAATAATGCGTCTTGTGAGTGAGTATTTTATGCTAACTCTATGTAACACAATTATTGATGTCAATGCATGTATTTGCAGCAATTCAAATTTCTGTCCCATGCGACTTCAAAGAGTGCTAGGCACTAATGCAATTATTACAAAACCAGGTGCTTATGCAAAACGCGTTTTTGCTGCACCTTATCGTTAGAAGTGTCAAATAATGCAAAATTGGTCACCATTCCAAAAAATAATATTATGAAGACCCAAAACAAACTTTTAAAACTAAATATCCTCTTGAAACCGTTTTACTAAAATTTTGGATTTAAAATTCTTTACAATCTTACAAAACAAATTTAAATTTCAGTTAGAGCCACTTAATTATTGAAAACTTGTCAACATGTAAGAGTAACGGTGTCCCTTCGTTTTATTTACAAAATATTTAAACCGGAATCAGCGGACCCTTCAGTTCACACAGGCTCCTGTAGTATAGCAAATAATGTGAATCCAGCACCAGCACCATCATGGTAACGCCGATGCTAAAGATATTTAATTACGATCATAGCTTACGATAACCATAAGCTTTCCAACCACAGATAACAATGATCTACAATGTAAAAGATTGCTGACAGATAACAATAATCTTATTCCTCTATGATTTAAACGGTCGACAATTTTTAAGCAATTATACATATGGCATACTTATATGTAATGCACCTATGCCATTGATATGTATAGTTTACTATTCCTATAGTTCATCAAAAACCTATGCATATTTTCTTTTGACAAGGTCTTTCTTTCGATGCACAACTTAGTGAGGAGAAATACAGTGTAGCTATTAAGTGAAACCTTTCCATTAAAATAGTGTAATTTGGAAACTAGAAGCCATGCTAATTTTTCTACGGCGGAAAACTAACATAAGGCCTTACAACTCCATTATTAGTCATTTAGGGACAATAATAAAAGGTCAATTTAAGTCATCATTTTCCCAAACTGAAGTGACGATTCCCATACCCATCACTGGTGGACATTTAGCTGGTATGTTGTTTATCTTTTAAAGAGGACAACTTTTAAATTAAACCGGTATAGTATAATTTCAGCTGTGCCGTTCTAATAAGTAATATTCATTAAAAATCATATTGTCTGCTGTATTCTAGCTCAACTATGGGAGGGAAATAAATGCATGAAAAGTTTGGCATCAGCTTATCCAACACCTATACTTTTCATGCACGGATATCAAGACAACAGTTGCTCATTTGACCCACTGATTCCTTTAATTATACAAAATAATATGACAATAGTGTCAGTGGATCAACCCGGTCATGGATTGTCATCGCCTCTAAAGAGTACCGGTTACGATTTTATTTTAGATGGACTCAGCACAATCTACCGAGTAATGCTCCATTTTCATTGGACAACAGTTACTCTTATAGGTCATTCATACGGATCAATTTTAAGTTTTGTTTTTACTGGAATGAATGTTGAGTATGCTAAAAAAAAGTTTCAAAATCAGAACAGATTTCTATTGGAAAATCTTAATTTTCTAATATTTTTTATGGAATGAAATGTTCATTTTTACTGTTTTGCAGTAAAGTTTACAAATTCGTTGCGATCGAAAATCTACAACCTTTCGGTGATAGCATTAATCTTCATCTTGACTCAACAATTAAAACAATGTTTGATGTGGAAGCGAAAGTAACGGATCCGAGTAAAGTACGGCCATCCTATTTGTACGAAGTAATGTTGGAGCGAGCAATGAAAGTAAGAAATGGAGAGGTGTCGGAAGAGGGCATGACCACCCTTTTGAAACGAGGAGCAGTTCCAAATGCAAAAGAACCCAATCTTTTTCAATTTTCACACGATATAAAAACGAATATTCCCACACATATGGGAAGATTCAGTAATGAAGAATCCTTAATTATTGCTGGACATATCAAATGCCCGGTATGTTTAATAAAAGGGGATCCAGGGGATGATTTTGGGGTAAAGGAAAGCTACATGAATACAATGGATACTATTAAAACTGCCAACGGCGGAAAGTTGGAGCTTCATCTAGTTCCTGGAAACCATCATGTACATTTAAATGACCCGGCTTCTGTAGCACCAATTATTTCAAAGTTTTTGAGTAAACAATTTTGACAAAAAATCAAGCATATAAATAGCATCATTCTTACAAAGACATTTAGTAAAACAATAGTAAAACCTTTTCAATGTATGAAAGAAGGTGTATGGACATAAACGACAGTCAAGATTACATGCATATTTTATTTGATGAATATAGACCTAAAAGTTTACTTCCAAGAAAATACAATTTTAATGACAAGTAGTACATAAGAACAGCAACTGAACAATACAATTTCATAAAACCCGAATTTCTCTTTATGAAAAATGTCCATCTTATTTCCTAGAATATTTTTCACAAGACAAGAGACAAGCAGCAGGCAGACAATCTAATCTCTGCTATTCACATGATGTATGTATATGCCCTTACTTCCAAGAAGTTGAATGAAATGTAACGTTCGTTTGTATGCATCCCTCCCTACCCATGAATATTAATATTTTTTAAGAAACAAACAAATAGCCTGTGGGTCCACGCAGTGCAAAATAATCTTCCGCTTCTTTAGTTCATGAGCGTTCACTCAAATAAACAAACAACTACCTATATGCATAGTGAGTCAGGCGTGGTGGCAAATTTCTTGGAACTGAAACAAAAACATAAATACAGTTTTGTAAGATTGACATGAAACAAAAGCAAATGTAAAAATGTCTGAGTGGTAGAAAATAGGAAAAATAACACGATAATTTTATGACAGGTTCCTGTTATAATCATGTAAACTTGAATTTATTTGTTTACAGTTAACGCATCTGGAATATTTGTTTACTCTCGTTAGCATCGAAAAAAGTAGCTACATGCATATAGGTACCAGACAATAATAATACAAACAATCACGTCATCATCACCAGACTGACAGTGACACAAAAAATAGGGGTTAAGCTACTCTGCAAAAATGTGATGAGTTCATACAGCAAGCGATATTATCAATCACGAGGATGAAATATGCGCTGGCTTATAGTATTTTCCATTTTCCCATTTATCAAAGATCTGGATTTCGTACGTCATGTCATACGAATATGTATAACAAGAAGGGATATTCCAAAAGAACTAGATCTGAATTCACAAACAACAAACATTCCTGTAAAAAAAGTTGCTATTACGTCTACTTATTCTACGTCTTCGTGTGACAAATTGCACGGGAAATCGGCTCATACTTGATCTAGCTTACTTTACTTTGATATATGAAGGTCGTCGGTGTACTCAAATTTGCTGGTTCAAATATGTACAAGAGTACATCTCTAGGTATTCATGTAATACCTTTAAAAGTGATTTGTAATATGTTGGATTGATAATGATCAGTCGTGATTGCCTATTAAATGCATACACACGGCAGGTATGTATTCATATAATTTTTTTACTAAAGTAAAAAAAGACACCTCAATTGATATGTTGTGTATCTTTTTGCATATCTCATCTTTTTACAAGATCATCTCACTCATCTTTGCGTTTTGTATCACATGCGTGTATTATAAATTTATCATTAAATTAACATTAACACTCGTACAATCTATTATCTGTAGTGTTGGTGTTTACATTTGTGTGTTCCTTATCAACACGATCATCAGCATGTCCATACTTTGTGTATGTTGTATATGTGCATTTTTAAAGGTAAACAAAACAGAAGATGCCAAAAGACGCTTCGCTTTGCTTAAGATAAAAGCGTGTTGAAACAAATCCTTGATTCTTATACGCGCAATGCTTAATTTGGTGGATTTCTGTGAATCATGAACTTGGGAAAATGAGAAGAAAGCCAATGTTACATTGTATGCATAATATTTTGTACTATTTTATACATTACGTATATCCTATGTGTAGATAAGCGTGTGTGTGAGATTCCTTTGTTGCTTTGACGTGTTCTTCTCTAGAGGCGATTTGTTATGAAATGATAGATTTGGTCATCACCACTGATAACTGTTGGATTCCTTATATAAAAGCATGAACAAAGTTGAAGGGTTTGCTTAATTTTGCTGACGACTTTGAGAGGTCATATGTCTAAAATAAATTTGTCCCACCGAAAGCACCCAAAATCCCACCATACAGTTGCATTTACAAGGTACAGACTGCAGTCTTCTTTTTAACTTTTTCGCAGAAAAGTTCATTCCAAGTGTCTGAATATAGTTCAGTGCCCGAAAGTCTGGAACTCTCAAACTAGAAACTAGAGAAAGCATGTCGAAACTTTCCGTGTCTCAAATTATTAACTCTTCGCTATGGATCACAGGTAAGACATCATTTTAATTTTCCTTTTCTTTACGCTTTGTTTGTCTTGAAAGTGCTCTCAAAAATACAATTAGGATGCAGTTTAGGTCGGTCTGTACTTTACATCATATTGCAATGTTAGGTAATCAAATGATTGCAAGTTATATAGTCATATATAAAGCCAAATCCCTTGATTCCCTTGACCATTATAAATCCCTTGCAAAATTGTCGTAGTTTTATCGTAGCTTTATTTCTTAACATTTTTAAAGAAGTAAAACTCAATCAAACGAGCTTCCACATTTGGAAGCGTACCCTACCCGGTACACAGATAAAACTTGCAAAAACACGTACAAGTAGGAAGTTTACAAATAATAGTGTATTCTAGTAATTGCAAAAAAACTGCCGTCGAGGAGTAATTAATCTTGCCTAATTTTAGACCTAAATATTTTAACAACAAAATACAAATATGGTAATGCAGTAAGTCTGCTAACGGAATTCTAGCTTATAGAAGAACACAAGGGAAAAGGGCAGTGTCCATTCATAATATTATATAGGTAGTCAGTCATCATATTTTTAATACGCACATATATACATACCTACCATGCTGATGAAGTATGTATGACGTCTTCATTCATTTTGTCAGTGGGTTGCGCGCAAACACCAAAACCAAACTAGAACCAGAAGCCTACAAACTAAGATAAAATATTTATTACTCAATCTATTGTAATGGTTATTATGCAAAAAAGACAAATCCATTAATGCCCCATGCTGCTCGTACCTAAGTGCTATGCCATACGTACTGAAGAGCAGCAAGCAGCAGCAGCATCAGCATCGCCAAGTTTTTGTGCTCATCTCTGAGTGAGTCTTCTCTTCGTTTTCTGTGGGTTTTAATCAGCCCATTGTTTAATTTTTTGTTTAAACTATTGCAGTAGTACACTTTTTTGCAGTAAAAGTGATGGTAAAGGCGTAAGCTACGTGATTCTGTCAAAATGAAATATGTTATTGTTTCTGACAGGTGACAATGTATTTTAATTAACCTCAGCATAAAAAACACCTCAACCGGATGTGTATTTGTGAGACACTCTTATTATTATTGAGTACTTATATTTCATGCAAAATACATATTATTTATTCATTTACTAGTCTTGATAAGTTTCATAAAATGTATTTCATCTATAAAAAATGGTAAATAATCTTGTGAAACAGAAAATTGCAAAAATTACGGCTTTTGTTAGGGTAGTAAATGTAAACACGATAAAACGTTGAATAATTTATTTGAAATTTTTTTATACAAGTTATACGTGTGTACATAGTACATAATAACCAGTAGCCAAATCCAGAGCACACAGACGCCAATGACACCATTGTGTGTTGAATGTATTCCTCCCTGAGTCAGCATGTCGTTGTACTGTTGTCAAATAATCTGATGACATGCTCTGGAATTTGGTGATCAATATAAACTGTAGTAGTTGGATCGCTGATGCTATTACACACAAAATGTTATTACATATTATTACCATTTTATCGTTCACACGACATGACTATTTTTGTATTTTCTATTTATCAACTATGCATATTTTTGTGTCCTGAACATGATTGATGTTAGAAGCAGGAAAACAGTGAGTGTTTCAATTTTGTCTCTTGGCATGCCTGCTGCTCTTTTACTAGTAACATGACAGGAGCTTTTTTTATGGGACTGTATAAAAATAAGATCTGCAAATATATCCATATAACGATGTGAGTACAATAATTTTTCAAATATATTGACACCCATACATCTATTATAAATTGACTATGGTTATTTCATATAGTAGGTAGGTATAAAAAAGCATGTATGTTTGGTGTAATAAGGAGATGAGACAGATTTATGTAGATCATCATAGACGTCCACTTTACTTGATGTCAGGTTTTTTCCCTTGTACTTGTTTTGAAGTAAAAAGAAGAGTACAAGATTGGATTTGGATGTAGGAAATCCCGTTGTCATCTTGTAGACATAGCAGTTAGTCACTGTCATTATGTAATCCTTCACGGGTTATAAAAGTGCACGTAAAATGCTCCACTAATGTATTATTATTATTATTACTGTTGTTTGTTGAACATGTAAGCGCACAACAACCCATGTGTGTGTTCGTGTGTGTGTGTGAGTGTTTGTGCAACTGTCCTCTCTGTAGAGATTTATTTTGCAGTAATGAATTTCAGTGGAAAAGCTCAACAAGCTTTTGGTGACAAATATTTTATTAAAAATGCTCCTTCTTGTGGAAAAGTATATAGAGACTTAAGTCACCGTCTTTTGGACTGGAGGCTAATACAATGTTGCTGCTACTGAGAAGATAATGGCTTATGTGGCATGTGTATCTTCTTTAGTTTTTAGACGTATGACAAATATGGAACACAGCTTCATTTATGGCCAGTTTCGCACAAAATCCAATGTGAAAAAAGAAGATGACACATAAAGTGTATTTTGCAGAGTTTAGAATTTGCTACGGAACGCCAAGCGCTTGTCTTTCTACATCTAATAAGATTTTGCTAACTTGTTTCCTTTGTTGTACAAATCATGTAAAATGTAAGACAAAACACATATAAAATGAGTAATGGAAGCATATCCCGGTGATCAGCTCAGCGCTGCCAGTAGTAGTCGTTGCTTATTTTGTGAGAAAATAAGCCAACGTGTGCTTTTCGCAAAAAAAACGCAACTTGCGTTAGAATGGCTTGTTTTTAGGTAAAATGACCCAAAGAAAAACCTGCTGAACTGCTGCGAAGAGGACATCAAAGAGAAATAACTTTTCGTAGATCTTCCCTGATAATGGGAATTATGGAGTTGATGTCCTTCTGGGCTTCACCAAGCATTTCTTGTAAATGGGTACGTACCTATCTGTTCACTTTTGTCTCAAAGCAAACGTGCCGTTTCTACTGTACATTAATATGCAAATTTTGCTTGAAAGTATGGGGTATTGTAAGACTCATTCTGAAAAAGTTGTGCACTAATGCTGGATTCTATCATCATCTTTGCACATCCGGCATTGATTACGATTGTGACATGACATGAAGTATTTCATACTGCGAAAATGACATGCAATTTTGCAAGAAATATGCACGCTCAACATAAATATAGTCATTCAAGCTTATGTCATTGCCGTACATGCAAAAACATACCTACCCATACCGAGGTACGAAATCGCGCACACTTGCGCATCATCACCACTGACTATACTTTAGCGAAATCACTGCTGTCAGCAATGAACTTTTGTTATATCATTATGATTATGATTATTACTATATATTACCTTTGTCGACAATAAGACAAAAAAACTTTACATACCTACGTAAGTATAGTTTCTTCCTTCACTTGTGTAATTTATTATATAAGATAAGGTTTGCTGTTGTGGAGTATACGGTCATAACAATTTCAGCACAGATTACAGAAGTATTTTAGCAAAAATTTCAGCAATTTCGCTGGTGGGTTTTTTTGCAACTTCGCAAAAAGAATTTTAATGAGGTAATTTACGTATTTATGCAATTCCTATTGACAGAGGGAGAAAATTCAACATCCGGAAAGTGTTTTTATTTTTATCTTTTTCCATCTAAAAATCTTACATAATATTTTTGTGTACTGTAAAAAAGAGAGAAATTTATGGAATACTCAAGTCGATTGGATCATACGATGTGATAATGTAGCAAAATGCAATGTTTGATGTCGGGATTGTGAAAATGCCTGAATATTACCATTCTTCAAGACGCGAAGAATATTTGGTGTCACGCGTTATAAGGAAAAAAAACATGTTATTGTCTTTATATATTCTCTACAATAAAAAATCAAGAGGGAGAGAGAGAGAGAGAGGTCGTTTGAATACATAGGTATATCTCTACACACAGAAGCTCAATATATGTGCAAAATATATTTTATGTAGCATCATGTTGGTTTTTTCCCTCGTACTCAAAACGTGTGATGTCTTTAGTCTCCTGTCTAAAGTCAATTAATTGCTGAAATAATTAGCTGCAGGACTATAAGACATGCCTACTCATTAAATTATCTATCTAGCAATTTCTTCTACTACTCACTGGGAAATTTCCCCAGTTGGTCTAGAATTTCATCTGTCGTCTCGGTCGCCTTGATGTCGCTCGTTAATGATCTTGCTGCTGCTGCTTCTTCTACTACTGTTGTTGTGTGTGATGATGGCACAATATTTGCAAATTTCGCTTGTACATTTTTCCTTCTTTCAATAATAACACGCAATACGCGATGTTGTCGGTGAGAGACTAGCATCATCATCATCATTATCAACATCAAGAACTGTTAGAATTCCAATCTTATCGTAATATAATAACCATTATCATCTTCATCAAGAGAAGAGATTTTTTTTTCAAATTTGCTACCATGTGAGAAACGTGAAACTGAAAGATGAACCCGGATATAAGATTCCTATTTAGGAGTACTCACCCATGTGTAACTTACTTTTGTTTTATTTATTATAATGCTTTTTCCAGAAAAATTGAGCTGCCACAACGTAGTTTTAGCAGCAGCAGTAGTAGTAGTTGGCAGACAAGAATTGACGCTGATGATAATGACGATGATCTTGCTGGTGGTGAAGGTGCTATTACAACCACTACAATACTACTACTGCTGTCTACTACTATTACTACTACTACTTACTACCTTTATCAACAAACGCAATCGTTGCTGTGTATGCCGTCCCTATAATCGTGTACAGTGTGTACTTCACTTTTCTCATAATAAGTTTTTTCTTGTGTTTTGCTGTCAAGTCACGATCACAATATTCTACACGACGACATACATCCTATAAAGAAAAATTCAAAGTCAGAACATATTATAGTAACCTGCTGTAACATGTAGTATTGTGGAAATGGCCATAAAGCTCAACAGCGATTTTTTTTTCTTTCGTTTCTTCAATCCATGACCAACATTACCTTACTACTACTTGAAGAAGCGTTCATCATATTAACTTGGAGTGTTGATCATATTCTAATATACATGACATTACGTAAAAGGGAGATAAATAGTAATGGCACAGTGAGAGAGAGAGAGAGAGACAACATGACGTATCCTACCGAATCCGTGTTCCTTGTCAGTTGGAAACCATTACTATTTAATAAAATCTATTTTATTGGATTGCACCTACTTAGGGGAATATAATCATGAGAACAAGATCCTTGACGTAGGCTAACAAGTTTTGCGATGTAGACTTGAGCTTTTTATAAGTACAACAAGACATAACAATTTTGCAGACATTATTATTAGAATACCCACAAAGTTAGTAGAGAGATATATATATATATGCATAATTCGATCCTCCATCTCGTTTGATTGCATTAGCACACATACAAATCGACAGCAGCGCTCATAAATATTATGAAATGTGTAGTAGTGAAAAGAATAAGGATCTTCTTTTGTTGTAAGTAAGCATAAAAGAATAATAAAGACAACACGAACAACTGATTAAGTTGATGATAATGATGATGCACTTGAACATTTACTAGTTTTGTCGGCTCGCACACAGAGAAGAGTATAATATGGCTAGATAGATATTTATCATAGTGATTGTCGATAGATTTTACATAACTATTATTATAGTGGCATATTATTATATATGGCCTGCCGTGTTCATGTACCACTCATCACCATCATCATCACGTTCGCGTGCCGATTTTTTCTTCACATACTTTATCTATCCTCTTCAATAATACACTATTCAAGTCAGGTAATGAACTCTCTGGCGTCCTTTCATCCTCGTATTCATACGTCACTCTGCAAGAAGAAAAGCTTTGATCTGCACCAGCTGCAGTTTAAATTAAAAAGTTTTTGCAAAAGTTTGAAGGATGAAACTGGTAGTAAAATCGATTATTATATGAGTGTGTATTGTAGTAGTGTAATTCCATTTTTATGTGTTTCGCATCAACTGTTGTATATGGCTTCTTTTTACGACATCATCATCATCATATAACGGGAAAGAAAAATTAAGTTAGGAAAAACAACAATCATGTCATGAATGTGGCTTACTTTCATATAGGGATGCTAAAGTGAACTGCCGTAATCTTCTTGGGTAACATAACATATCGCTTTGAAAATGGAATTTGGTGACGCATATTATATGTAGCAATCAACACAGAAAATACAGAGAATAAACTTATACAATTGTGTACACATGAATTGCATGATAGTTGCCATAAACCAGGTATTATGTATATACAGCTATAAATAATATTTGTGTCATTGTCGTTTTTTATTTCAGTTTTAGTAGTACGCGTAGGCTGTATCATTGAGGCGCATCCCTCCCCAAACAACAGCCATAAAGTATCCCATCATGAGCCATACGGTGATGATCATCAAGCAGTGGAACTAGAAACAGCAGCCTCGCATTCCTTTATTTCCAGTCCAAGAAACGGTCTCCTTGGTGGAGGAGAGTCAGGTTCCATTTCGAAGAAACAGCAACAGCCACCCACGTCATTATTGCAAATAGGAGGACTAAGTAAACCTTCACACCAGCAGCAGTCTTTGGTAGATGATGATGATGAGAAAGTGGAATTTACTTCCACCAGAAGAAGTTTGGGAGAAACAACAATCACGTACTTTTCCACCACCACCACCGCTCAACCAGTAACGAAGGCACGTAGTAAACAACAACATGAAGAAACGTCTGGCAATATTAATCGGAGCCAAAATGATGATGACAACGGGAACGGGAGTGAAGAAGACGACGATGGTTGTTCTGGGAAGGCAGATGGCTACTACCAAAACCTGGGTTCCGGTTGTACAAGCTACTATTTTTGTGCAGCAGGCTACCAAGCTACTTATGTTTGTCCGGTCGGATCGAAATTTAATGGAAAGCGATGTGAAAATGACTACGTCTGCCCTACCACCACTACAGATGGTCATCACGTCAGTAATGATTGCGAAAACAAATCAAATGGATACTATCCAGCTAATAGCCGGATAAATGTTGGCAAGTACTTTTACTGCTTTCAGAAAGCCAAAGTTATTGAGCTTCAATGCGATTCTGGAAAAATATTTGTGAAAGATAAATGCGTTCTTGCAAGCAGCAGCAGCAACGCATATATTGCTTCAGTGAACCAGGGAGTGAGTCATGGAGAAACTAAAAAAGCCTCTGCTGTGAAGGAAATGAATAGGGAAGTGAGTTCAGCAGCAACAGCTCTCTGCTCTGAAAAATCCAATGGCTTCTATCAGGATCTAGAGAGCAATTGCGAAAAGTATTATTATTGCATTGGAGGAGAAAAAACTGAGTTGAGATGCCAGGACGAGTATATTTTTAACGGAGATATTTGCGTTCACCAGTCCAGGTACGAGTGTCCCCATACAAAATTTATCACGGAGAGCAGAGGAGGAGAAAGTCAACAAAGTGAATTAAGGCTTGGTAGAGTAGGGTCCATTGATCAAAGAAGATCTACTGATGCAAGTACCGCTGGGATGACCACCAAAGCTGGTAATAACAATGATGATGGTAGAAGTAGTAGTGGAGAAATCGTAACAGAAACAGGAAAATTGCCAATTATTAGCGGGGAGCTCACTCCTTTAGAGAATGATTATTATTCCAGTCGGGATAGCAGCAGCAGCAGCAGTGATAGAAGGACGAGTACGACAAGAGTGAATCCTTCTCATCTAAATGCGTCCTAATGATGTTATTTAACGGTAGAAAGTAGAAAGTATTCTCTTGTTGTAATAGGTAATGCCAAAAACTTTTTTCGAGATCCTTTTTCCTGTTAAAAAAAGGACAAAATGGACTCGCACTGAAGAAAGTACTTCCAGGAGAACAACCTTTTTAACTTGTCTAGTAACGATATAAAATGGTTATGTGCTGGTATTAGGTAATGTTATTTTTATGGATTTTATATGTATTTTCCTGAGCTGGTTTCAGGAAGTATAATACACATACACTCACTTTTGTACAACAGCATTTTTTCTCATTTGATTTGGTTTTAGATATATTTTTAATAGAGCTTTTGTAGCAGCAATTAGTAAATGATAAANATTTGATTTGGTTTTAGATATATTTTTAATAGAGCTTTTGTAGCAGCAATTAGTAAATGATAAAAACACCTGGGTTCATTTGCATATTTTAAAGAAATAGAAAAGAAAACGCGCTTTAAAAAAGGAAGAAGGAAAAATGGTGGAAAAGAGAATATCTATAACGTTGCGTGCTCTTATTCTAATACAAAGTTTTAGTGCATGGAGTGATTCGAAATGATAAATACCTCGTTATCTAATAATTTATTATTATGAAAATATGCTTTTGATGCAAGTTGTATCACACAAGCTTAAAACAAAAGAACCAAATTGAGAGAGTAGGTAGGTAGGTACATTTTGTAGTTTTTCCGCCTGAATGAATGAACCTCCATCTGGGACAGTAAAAGAGCACAAAAGAATAAGGTAGCAATTCTCAGGATTTCATTTTCTCATAATATTGTTATGCACAAAGGGAGAATCAGACAAAAAAATGAACTTTCTTTGAGTCGGCTGTTAGTTGTATCTAGTTCCCTCCGATTAAGTATATACTAGTGACTAGAGAGGGAGGAAAGAAAATGTAGGTTTTATGTGTAATGGATAGGTACTCAAATAATAGTTCTTAACAAGTTTTTGTTTCCACATTGCGTCTGAATTCGGTTTGGGACGAAAGAGGGGGGAAATGAGGGTATAATTACATGCTGAATGAACATAGAGAAAGGAAATTAGAAAGTGACCATTTCTTGGTTCTTTCAAGTTTGGTATCTTACTAAATGTATAGTAATAGTAATTATGTTCAAGAGCTCACTTTGAATGTTGTACTGATAAGCACAGTCTATATATATATACTCACTTTAACAGTGTTCCTCTCTACTTTCACGTTTCATTGTAACAAACCAAATTGTTATTACAGGTTATTGTTGCTGCCTTGTTTTTAGTTTTATTGTTTCCACTCGTTATATGCATAATAATAATATAGTATGTAGTATGTATTTTGCAACTGGTGAGCCAAAAACGTTTTCTGCAGTGCGGCGAACGTTGTAACTCTGTATATTATGTTTGTACTGACTTACATTCTAGGTATATTGTTTTACCAATAAAGTTCTATTTAAAATTTTTGCAACCATTTCTTTGTCTTACAATTTATTTGGATGATCCTATCTGAGAAAATGCTTCTTCTTTTCTTTTGCAGGAATAACAAAGCAAAAATGTCTACGTGCTAGTTATTTGAAAAATTTTAAATTACAAAATATTTCATTTATCATACCCATTACTATTACATTAGAAGAAAAGAGTTCTAAAAAAGACTCATAAAAAATGCTTCATACCAAAATATTTGCGTCACTTTGTTGCTAAAATACAAAAAAGCACAAACAAGAAAATTGTGGGAAAAAATAACAAGCCGAAATAGCACAAAAGAAAGTAAATTTTATCTCGTTCAATTCCCTTTCATGCTCCATAGAATATATCGAGCCGGCGGAGGAGTTGTATGTGTGCATTCATGTATCCGCTGCAAAAAGTGTAAACTCTTGTTTTCAAAATAACTTTTTCCCATACATATTACTGAAACTACTTAAACTACATTGCTTCCCACACAGCATGTCACATGCAATTTCCACCAACGGTAAAGGGAAGACAACCTTACTCACTTTCACTCACAACCTTACAAAGGCAAAAAAAATATTTTTGGTGTTTTTTCTGAAAGGGAAATAGCCGTTTTTCCCATTGTCACTCTTCATCTCACTGTGAATGGAATAGGTAAACTCAATATGTTGTATTATGCCTTTGAGCACAAACCGTTTCTCTGGATGAATATAATACGAAAAATCTTGTTACAACAGTACAGCTAGCATAATAACCCGTAGTGTCCATATCACCCCTGCCGCCACTTAACCGAATAATTTTCAAAAACCTCTCTGCAACTTTCAAGCATACATGTTGCTAAAAAAACATTGCAAAAACTCTTTGGGCTCTCAGTCAGTTCAGTTTCCATTTCATCACGACTGGGTCACACACCAAAAGGGATAGTTAATAGTTAATGTTTTGCTTTGTGCAACCATGTATGCATATTACATACTGTGTACATGTCTGCGAATGAAGTTTAAAAAACTTTTTACTTTGATGCCTAGCTATTTTTTGGTTTCTTGCACTCTTTATCATCATTTCATACATTCACCACTTTCATCTTTCTCCAGGCAGAACGGAAAAAATACGTGTATGCTCTATATAGAATATTGGATGGTAAAAAAACTTGAAAGTAAGTAAAACAAGAAAAAAGGGTAGTATAGACACGGAAGATATGAATTTAGGTATGCATTTTGCTGGTGCAAAAAAAGAAAGAGGATATAATCTTGCCGTGCCCTCAGTATCCTCGCATTTGTGCACACAAGACAACAAGAAAAGGAGACTCATCGAAGCAGTTCGGTTCCTACAAAGTTGCAGGTTTAATAAAGTACGCTGCTCTTAAATTTCTTTGCAAAAAATACACTAGTAAGGGTACAGTCAGCAGGCTGCTGGTGTACGAGACTGACACATACTTTCAAATACAGAGGAAAATGTCTATTCTCCAAAGAAAATGAATAAGCAAACATATAAGCCTGCGGAACAATATTTCAAGAGAATATTACAATTCTAAAAAGAGATCGAGGCTTTGCTTTTTTTGGTTCAACCAACCGCCATCACTACCACATCAGACACACACAAAAGAGACTGTCCGCTGTAATATGGAGTATATTCTCAGTGAAAGAAGCGAAATTGTACTCCAGAAGTGAATAAGGATTCCAAGAGATCGGGTCGAAGGCGGAAGCCTTCCGAAAGAGTGGAGAAGTGGAAAAGCAAAAAAAGAGGTCTTTCCTCTCTTTCCTTGAAGAGCTTCTGTAATTATTGCATTATATGAGTGGCACACAAAAGTAAGGCTTGTTGATGTTGTGTGCTCCTTCATCCTTCCTACACATTTTTGCTATGTGAGTTAGAAGAGTGTATATAGTGTTGCGGCGACGGCAGCGGTGGTAAATAAATATATAAAATACTGTGTAACTAACTGTATGTGGAGGAGACGTAATTTAAGTGCACGCTTTTTTACCAGTTCAACAATAAAACTGTGGAAATAAAAAGCACCCAGCAATGTGCTTGTAGAAAGGTTCATTTCCATTCCATTAACATCAAACAGAATCCAATCACAAGACCGATTTTCCATCACATTAGTTTGCTCGGTTTGGCTGAAAGAAAATGATGTCGATAATTTAAATGTGTGCTGATCTACTTCTGACTCGAGAACCATCCAAGAGTATATAACATACCTATTTGTAGAATAAAAGGAGTGAGAACATCAAAGGTAAGTTCTTGTCTTTTCTCATTATGTATGAAAAGTATTTCAAGAAGAGATGGAATTTTTGTGTTTTGCAATTCTTCCAGAAAAAAATTCTTAGCTTTAAAAACCTATTTACTACTTGAAATCAACTGAAGTTGGCGTGTGCGTAATATATTCGTACAAATACAATCTACTTTTTGTATATTCCTTAAATACTTTCTTTTATACAGAATGTGCCTTATATAAACGGAAACTATTTTAGTTGACACTTGACACTAATGTTGCATGAGACAACAAAATACCTTGAAAACTGACAAAAAATATAGACTATGCGTTTGTACGAATTTTTTCAAACATAATGTTAATGAAAGTAGAAACGGTATATTTGGAGAGACTGTTATTTAAATTGTTATTTGGAAAGTTGCGACAGATGTATGTTTTCTTGACTTGGCACTTGGTCGTCTGAAACATGTTTTGTTTTTCTATGCGAAGAAAGGTAGTTGTAAGTCGATATACTCATATATGTATAATAATACTAATAATACACAATTGCTCATTTTTCTCTCAACACTCAAGGATGACAGTCACGGATATATCAGGAAAACTACTTTTGCCTAAATTGATTATTCATGTGAAAAGGAATGTGTATACAACGGTTGGCTACACTAATAAGTACGTGAAATTGCGCGCTCCACGCAGCTCATTCCATTCAATCAACCAATGTTTTCTTTATGAGCAAGTCTCGCGTATTTCTTTCTGTTAGGCATGTAGCGTGTAGTTGACATAAAACAACTCAAGACTCAAGGCAAAAGAGTTTCTTTGAAAGATTTGCCAGAGAAGAAGAAGAAGTACAAGAAGGCACATATTTACTCATTGAATACTTTACTACTCCTTTAATATTATAAGAAAGTTGGGAAAATTGAGTAACTACACCGCGAGGCAGCGTAGCATCTTCAGTATTTATAAGGATGAATGCGAAAATTGACTGTAATGGGAACAATTCATTTCCCAGCAAGATTCAAACTAGGTATAGGTATCTATCACTATTTATGAGAGGATTTTCCATGAAACCAAAGGATAAAAATGCCACTGCTCTCTGTACTGTGTTCTTCCCATTAGTAGGAACCCAATCGATTGTGTTTCTGCAAATGACGTTGACGTTGGATTCGTTGTAATGCAATTTGAACATTTCTATTTACTACTGTCATCCGTCTTTCTTTACTACATCGATTGGCAAATTATAATGAAGAATAGGCTTAAATGCAAATATTAGGTGTTCCTCAAACACAGGAATAGGATGAGGGTTAGAACAACATTTATAAACCAACTTCCTTGATGTCTCGTAAACGTAACAAACACATACAAGGGCAGTTCTAGAGAGGCTATACATACCTACCAACCTACCATACCGAGAGCGAGAGATGTCTGGGTTTTATATTTCTGAAACACAACTTGAGGGAAAAGTAAATAAAGTGAACGTGTGATATTATGCAACAAACAACCTTTGGGAAGGAACAATGCTGTTGTTTTCTTCTAGCCTCAGAAGTATTAGCATTTCATTTTTAGTGTTGGCAGAGGTAGACATGAAGCGATTAGTTGTAGACAACATGCCAATTTTAGTATCTGGAAAATCGCATTTTGTTCGATTGAATACTACTGACAGGTCGTACTAGCACAAAAGTTCCAAAATCAAAACTGAAACACCGTACCGTACATTGAAGAAAAAACTGACATTAGTAATTTGTTTATTTTGTCAGTAGGAGCCGCTAAAATGATATACATTTTTATATCATCTAGCTGTAATTACTGTTAACACGAGTAATTAAAGAAACAATAATTTTCTCATTATGAAACTAGATTTTAATCAACATAGGAATGCATTTTAAAGAAAATTAGAGGTTGAAAGCAAATACTAATAATAATGTGCACATACCTATTATTACCGAAAAGTAGGCATTTGTTTTTCCAACTTACCAACATGAAGCGTAATAGCAAATGAATTG
>JAHZMT010003030.1:0-12361 GCA_027743785.1 Sinhomidia bicolor
TTTTAGTGATTTTCACTCCAACGCAAAATCTGCAAAGATCAAAGACAAAAATCAAAAAGTAACCTGTTGACTGGTTAGAATATATATTCACAGATATTAATATATAGCATGGTTTAAACTTCTAAACCAATTTGGCATCCTACAGTGCACTCCACCTTTTAGAAATACCTATATATACTTTCTTCTGCCCACACAAAGTTGGTTTCTGACTCACTCATTTCTACTGTGGTTTTCTAATGTTCTCGGCCATCATCAACGTCCCACAAACCAGGAGAGAAAATGATCTTCTTTTTTATAACGAATATACAGAGATTTCGCTTCTCTACTTGTATACAAATATATGTACATTTACACACGAATACACAAAACACATACTTGGCTGTTCATTCCACAAAATGTGTGTGTGAGTCTATTATAGTGTCAACGATTTAAAAAGCAAAAAATAAACAGTACATTTTGCTTAAGCTTTGAACAAACTTCATTTGACCCTGACATTTTGATCCCTGCTCATGTAGACCAAGACCAAAGGAAGGACTGATCTGATAACTTTGTACAAGGAAAACATTGTTTTAGGCAAAAGTTGTCCGCGATATATTTTAGTAAGTAAAAATTATTTCTAAAGGTGATACCAAAAGACCAATGGATCTAACCAGATTCGACAAAAAAATGAATACCCACTATAGTATTTTAAAGTGGATTTCACTTTTCATCTTGTTTACATTCATCTTGTTTTCTAGTGCCTAAAAAGTATACAAGTGAAACAAGTGTATAGGTATGCGGAAAAAGTAAGTATGATGATTGCATTGTCATGCGTGTAAATATTTAATGGCCACTAACGTACAAGATGTATACGTTTTTTTAATGCGTGCATAAAAAATTATTCATTACTCGACAGTCGACATATGATGATATGCTACTGTATGAATAATAGGTACGTAGTTTTGCAGATTTTTTAATACAAAAAAGTAGTAATTTTATTTTGGAGGAAAGTTAAAAGACCAATTATTTTATTAACATGATCAATAACAAAATATTGTAATTTTACTTACTTTTCTATTATGAAAAGGTTTTAATGGACCTTCAATCTTTGATAATTTTATGAGAGAAATTCTATATCTTTTTATGTTTGTGTGTAGTGAACATGAATATTACAATTCTATTTCATATTAAATTGGAAACAAACCGGTCGAATGAATGCCATTAGTCAAGCAAGTAATTGATACTAGAAGAAATCACATGAAAACAGGAATAGTACGTTTAATTTAAGAACTATTATAGCCAATTTCTTATTTCTTTAAAAATGCTTTTCTTGTGAGCAAAGTTGCATAATGCAAAATACATTTCACTGAAAATGTACATTTACAAAGTAATCTTTTGTTCCCGTTGAAAACAAAAATGAATTTTAAAAGGCATTAGTATAGTGTTAGATAACGTATCAGAATACTTAATAGAATATTCTTTAATCTAAAGAGCATCAATGATTTATGATTTTGAAAGAAAGTGGTGGTCACCACGAACAGTGTGACCCGGCACTGGCAACATATTATGTATTTTTGTTTTTGCAAACCTGCATTATTTGCATTTTATCAGTCAGTGTAGATGATAAAATCTTTGTTGTGCCAAACGAAGCATTTTTTTGCAAGATGAGCTATGCAAACGTAAGTAATGCGTAAGAAGACAAGCATGTCATCTTCACCAGCAGTGGGTGTTCTCGCAAAGCTATTAAACCCTGTAATCAGTCCAGCAATCTTGCATGAATACTGATGAAGCTCAAGTGATAGGAGCACGCTGCGCTGTTGGGTGGAACACATCCATATATATTTACGTCGTCAGTTATTTAAAAAATCTCACTTCAAACGACCATGGCATTCGCAGCACTTAAAAAAATTCCACAATCCACACGCTTGTATTTTTATTAAAAGATTCATGATATAGTAGGTATACAATGCATATGCACGCAACAAACTTATAAACCAAATTATACACAAAAAAACAATATGCGGACGATATAGATAGCAGTGGTGATATCGATGGATGGATTTTTTAATACTGACTGTCTTTGTTTCCAATATACATACATATTTCACGACGACGATGAGATCAACTGTGAGCCGTAAGTGTTCTTATATTGCTGCAGGGTACAAAATGACAAACTCATGTTTAGTGTCGATGCTATCTCAGAATTTATTGGTTTGTGTCAAAAGTATTGAAAGGAGGAAGATGAACAGTGGGTTTCGTGGGTGTCACGACAAGAAAGAAGGTAATGTAATATTTGCCCTGCAGCTACAAATCAGTTGAAGGATGTTCACATATTATAATTTACTGCAAAAACCCTGTGCAAATCGATTTTTGCTTGGCTTTACCAAAAAAATCTACAAGTATTACTGCATTAAACATCTCTTCAACTCTCAAGCCGTTTTACCAAAATAAACGCTTTGTCATATATGTGATTTTGATCTGTTTTCTTCACATATCATTTGAATGTTTTATACCCGTGTGCATTAGTAGTAGAAAGACAAGATTAGGATAGGTACGTAGTTTATATTTTCTGACAGAGTTACTTGAGCTGTTCAACAAGAATATTTAGTATGGAATTTTGGGCAGTGTCCGTGTTTCATGTACTTATTTGGCTAACGTGCTTTACAAATGTATTATTAGTACGTACTTTGTTCAAATCAGTTCCTTCAATGTAAGCATATCCGTTAACTGACTTTAATATTCTTTTTCACTGTCTGCTGCTAAAACAAAAAAGTACGCGTATGTATGTATGTATATATTGCGCATTTTCATCGCTTTCAAGCAAAAAAGCCACTAATCCAAATTTAACATCTTGTTCGTGCCTATCATTTTTATGATTGTTAACTATAAATATACAGTAAACAAAGAAGCTTCGTATAGCGTACTTTCATGCAGATAATATGTGGTGGTAGATCAAAAAAATATTTGGCAAATGAAAAGGTGACGGTATATATAAAACCTATCATCTTGGCATCGTCCAGTTGGTCAGGTCAGGTATATATGAACAAACGATAGCACACTGCTGGTAAATGTTTGCAATTCACAACAAAAGCATTCATAAAGTACTAGTATGTTTTGCTACCTTGATGTACAGGAATGTTGACTGAAAAAAGTTTAGCTTTAAAAAACAAGCATATACTATACTATGTCCATACTGGGTGTCATCATAATACATCAGCGCAGCGGTAGCCCAGCAGTTTGTATTTTTTTAAAGTGTTAGCTGACTGTAGTAAATAACGATGAAATATTGTGGAAACATTTTAGCTCCCTGTTGCCTTCTCATTTTGCATTATCTATCTTTAATATCATAAAAACAACAAGTATTGTTACAAATAAGTACTACTACTGCTAGAAATAAACAGTAAACGAGTGTAATAGTTTTGTAAGATGCCTTCATATACGTTAGTTCGTACGTGCGGTGGTGGTGGTGGTGCGGTACGGTACTGTTTACTGAAACAAAAGCGTCTGTCTGTAGATATTGCAGTTGTACATAAATTCTGATCTTGACCTTTTAGTTGATAATAAAAATCAGCGAGGATGAACGATAAGCTGGTGTACGTGATTTGATACTAGCTCTTCTGTGAGGAGGAGTATATTATGAGCTTCAAGACTTTTTATGTGTCTTAACTGAAACACTACAATATGTAGGTAGGCATATTACGCTAACCACTTTAATGACATTTCTGATAAGAGGACAAGACACGTTTTGAGGAAGATAAAACCATAATATTTAATACCTACGTGTGTGCATATATGAAAGATGACATATAATTGCATTATTTATTGATACAGTAAGTAGATAAATGACTAACACAAAAATAGTAGTTCCTTGTGGTACCCTGTTCTATAATATATCCACCTTTAACCAAAAATCATGCACTTGCAGTCATAATATTATAACAGTACAAAATTAAAATCAGTGAGTATTTTTGCACATTGTATAAAAAAATAAATAGAGGGGGATTTCCACAGTATGTGTATTTGTAGCTTCATGGTTTCGGACGTCTATGAAGTATGCAAAATTTCTTACTTTTAACGCATTCTCCTCGCAGTAAGTCTTTTTTTATTTTTGTGAAGCTGGAGTAAGCACGATTTTAAAAAACTTTTATACATATTTTATTTCAGTGACTGTACAAAAGTTACGCATTCGAGATGAAAGAGAAAACTGAAGTATTTTCACATAAAATTTTTTGCAAACTACATACAATGAAGTCAGCAGTCAAATTTTTATTATAAAAAAACTCTCGGTGCTTTTGGGCAAATCTAAGCAAAATAATTAATCGTTCAAGTCAAGTACAAATTCGTGAGTTGCTAAAAAACGTCCCCAGTATAATCACCACTTGTCTAGCATTTCCAGTCTCTAAAGTTTTCGCATATGTATATGAATGCTGTTGTAATTTACACAATTGTAGTATGTAGTTGTATATTCCCACAATGTACACACCATCTTTATTCAAAATGGCTTTTGAAAGTTCCGAGAACAAAGCTTGAAATAATAATGTATACGAGTACTACATATTTTCTGACGTCAAAACTAGTATAATGTCAATGTGCTCCTAGTAAATTATCACATTATTTTTGAAACTTGTAATTTTAATTTTGCAAGAAGACCACGAACAAAAAACTGCACCGCTCAATTTACCTTTAGCACAATAGAAGATGCTATAAGTAAAGTTTTTTTAAAGCACATTCATGTGCGCGCTTGGCTTCGATATGGTGTATTATTTGAAATGCACAGATGAAGAAATATTCTATCAGCAAGCGTACCTTCCATTTTGTTCTCTAATGGTTCCTGCGGAGTAAATTTAAGGTAAAAAATATATATCTGACCGATGTCAATGTGCTCCTAGTAAATTATCACATTATTTTTGAAACTTGTAATTTTAATTTTGCAAGAAGACCACGAACAAAAACTGCACCGCTCAATTTACCTCTAGCACAATAGAAGATGCTATCTATAAGTAAAGTTTTTTAAGCACATTCATGTGCGCGCTTGGCTTCGATAGGGTGTATTATTTGAAATGCACAGATGAAGAAATATTATCAGCAAGCGTACCTTCCATTTTGTTCTCTAATGGTTCCTGCGGAGTAAATTTAAGGTAAAAAATATATATCTGACCGCACCTGTTTGACTTTGCATACCTCATACCGTCTCAAATAAACTCGTGTACATCATGATTTGCGTGCATATCACAGAGCTCTCTTCCACTTATCCTGATTAGCTGAGAGAGACAGAAAAAAATGCTTCTTTTCAGCTTGTCCATTGTGCATATACATTGAACATAATGTTAGTTTTTAATGAACAGCTTTTAGAGATTCAAACTTGCAGAAAATCCATTAAGATGAACATACCAGTTTACCTACAAGCTTTTAAATGTTATACATTTACATTCAAATCGGCATTCAAAACTTTTGCGGCTTTACTCTCTGGGAGCCCAGCACAAACTTACGATGTTAAAGATTTAAAAATTGTTACGCCATGCGCATGTCATTGTCGTTGTTTGTTGTACACCTGATTCATCATGAATCATGACAGTGACATTGGGCAAGGTAAACTATAAGAAAACTACGGTCAAAATCAGAGAATGTAAGAAATTACTTTCTTTAAATGCAGGGTGGGTTCTCTGAGTAAAATAATAAGTATGTATATATTAAGATATTAAGATCTCCATTTCTCACTGGCTGAGTTGATATGATATAAGAATCAAGTAATGCGAACCCATGTCTCGCTCGACTCTCAACTTACTTTGTCGTATCACCATTACTCATTTGTTAAATAAAATACCTATGTATATGGTGCTATTTGCATTATCCAACAAACAACAAACCCATCCCATTACAATTTAGTGTTTATTTTTCATTCAAATCTTTTTTTTTGCGTTTGACTGCGCCCCACAGTAGCAGGCTTGGCTTGACTCCGTGCGTGGTGTAAAACCCACCTGTCTAAAAGAAAGGATGAATTCTTGATTTGTGTCATTCATGCAAAAATTTTTTTTTGATATGTGCAGCTAATACTGGATGGTGTATTTCTAAACGCATACAGAGTAAAACTTGTAGTTCAAAAGTTGGAATATTTATTTATTATGGTACAAGGAAACCCAACCACACTAGCAGGAAGATTTAACTATAATTAATTATTATTATTATTATACTTTGCCCGTACCCAGAGTGTAAAATATTGCAAATTTAGCGTATTACGTGCATCACACTTGCTGCACTCCTGGTTATAATAAGTTGTTTTTGGAATTGAAGCACCGCTCGTATAGATATTTCTACTATTATATAACATTTCTTCACAAACACAGCAGCAGCGGTCATTAAATACGTGCCGCTTACATCATTTTTTTCGCTCTTTAATATTCCTGTCAGTTTCTTTATTGTAAAAAAACCCCTGGGTGGAATGAGGTAATTTCTGTATTGGGATAGTCAACCGCATTTATCGTAAGTTCTGAATCATATACCGTTAGAGAAAAACAGCGGCAGATGATAGTATCGGTTTCATTCGTGCTGGGATACAAAATATCAATTATTTTCTGCTAAGCGAAGCCTACAAGGAAAAGTTACTGCATTAACTTATAATTTGTATAACTTAAAGAAATTGACGCAGATGCTTACATAACCATGTTTTATGCATTTACATACATTTTATAACAATTGAACCACAAAGTATAGTAACTTTAATAATAATAATAATACTTTCATGTATAACCGATCGTTTCTGTTACTATTGATAAGACTGGAGAATCCATCACTGTCAATTTTATTTATGCACATACATACCATATACGTTGCATAACATGCTTACATGCAAAAACGTTTTTTCTCTTTTTACAACTAATGTCTGTTGACCTGCGAAAGCTAATAGCTTTTAAAATACGAAAGCTACATACCTACATACTGTCGAAGTAAACACAATTGACTTAAAGAAGATTAATTTGCTTCTAATCGCTACTTGTGTGTATCCCTACCCTATGTTGCCTCCATTGTGCATTCACGGAGGAATGTTGTATAGCTTTTTTGTGCTAAATCCATACATATTGCGTCATCAAAGCATGCTTTAATGTCATACGCAGGTATTGTGAATGCAGAAGTCTTTACTAATTTCAGTCGATTTGCATTTCCTTCTCCAAACTTTTGAGTCAGGCAGAAAAGACAGTTTTTGTAAGCTAAAAAAATAGTCGTCTGCAAGTTCGCATTATGGCTCATCATCATCAATTAAGCGATACTCGACTAAATGACTGTTGAGATGCTTCAAGTTTTCTTAATCCAAGCCAAAAAGAAAGCAAACTTGAAGAAAGACGCTTTTTAAAGTTCAAAGGAGCGCCGCCGAACCAACATAGTAAAAGGAAAACTTTACTATATTATGCTGCTTATGTTAAATAATGCATATTAGAATGTGGAATGGCAGTTTGCAAAGTCAAATTCCTACCGTTTATTTGAAAGTCGTATTTTGCCATGAAACATATTTTCTGGGTTGTGGTCATACTGACATATTATTCCGCACAATAGAATTGCACGTTACTAAAAGTTTTGTCTACATTCACACAAAGAAAATATTTGGCTGTCTTCCATACATTATTTTTAAGCTTGTTCTTGGTATTTGGTCTAATTATCGTTTACCAAATATATCGGAACTAGTACTCATTTTACCACACTTATTTCAAGGAACATGACATTTTGATTTTTTTTTTTCTTTAGGTGACCCCAGTTATGATCACATGTTGAAAATACACCAGTCCTGTGATTCAATTGACGTGGTGCAGTGGTAGAAGCAACTTCCCTTCTGAAGAAAGAGTCAAGGTTCCTCCGGCTTACAGTTGAGTGATTGTGGTAAGTAAACATATACTTGTGATAAGTTTCTAGATATAGGTTGTTGTATCATCTATTACATTACTCAGCATTTGAAATGGATAAGATAGCCTAATAAAGTTTAAAATGCTATGAACGTTAAGCACTGCTGATTTTATTTAGATCAATCAACCGCAGTTTAAAGAAGAACTTTATTTTATAAACTTTATAAACAACTTTATTATACGTAGTTGTTTATGGCTCACTGTGAGATTTTTACATGCATGAGTCACTGCACTATCGTAATAAATAATTATTGATTAACAAACAAGATGATAGATAAACAGGTAGCCTGAAGGTCAAAAGTACATCGTAGCTAGTAAACTATTAAATATTATACAGGCACATCACATAATCCCATAATCATAAAATATAGTTCGTGTTCGTAAACAAAGCGTCTAAGTAAGTAGTAGTAATTGTTGGTTGAATATGTCTATTTGTAATGGTCGTTGTAACATCATTAATCATTATCTATGTATTCCAATAAAAATATTCATTCAAGCTGCTATTATCAATAATACTTGATAGAAAATGGGACGGAGAAATAACATACCTCTCCAGCAGCACAGTAAAGTACTGGCGACATAAAATTCTAATGATTATACTGATTGGCTAAAGTTTTTGGAGAAATATATATATTCATGTCAAAAGTTTCAGCTAAAAGGGCATACACAACTTTTCCTAAACTGTTTGAGAGGAGTTAAAGGATTAAATTATTATCATCTATAAACCATTTTATAGATAGAAGCAGCACAGCTATATAAATACTTTAACATATCGCTATCAAGTAGTAATCAAAACACTTAAGATAAACAAAGTAGAAGCGCTACGTAGTTAAGCTCTAGTTTCTCTGATACGAGAAAATGATCTCTTTGACCAGAGATATAAGATAACAATATGCAACTTTCTGTTTAGACTTATATTGGCGACAGCTTTTGATACTTGCAGTTTAAGTAGGTAAAGAGGAATAAATTATATTGTAATAATAATAACTAATTCATTTGGCCAGCATCCAATCGTAATCAAGCAAAAACAAAAATGATTATACATATTTTTGCTTAGAGCATTTACGGTGGCACTGTATGTGGTTCTTGTGATTCTCACAATTAGCCGTTTTCAGTCAGAATCGTTTACTGGTCAACCTTGCAAAAAATGGTATTCGGCAAGCATAAACAGAAATGGGCTATTACAGACATTTGTGCATGTTAAAAATAGGAAACGTCTGTCTGCAGTCTGGAAAAAAAGTTAAAAACAGCCGTTAACAGGCGGACGAATATTGTGCTGGAACATCGCCACAAGTCTTAATAAGCAAATTTTACAGTACAAAGTATAGTTTATTTTTCATAGTGTTCAAACATTCGGTATCGGGAAAAGGCTTTTTTCGCTGTCTGTGGTAAAGAGTCAGTAATGTTTTTTTAAATCAGGGCATTTTTTTGTATAGGAAATAATAGCAATAGTCTCATCTTTCCTTTAACAGACTCTCCAAACAGCAGTCAATTCAATTACTATTGCTTGCCATATAGCCTTGTACAAATATAACATACAACAGAGAAGTTGGTGAATTTTCTGTATTAAGCTGTATTGCATCAAGATTTCTTCTAATAAATTGTGGCAAATTAAAAATAATAACATCAATCAAAACCATTATGCATTTCAGCAGTCACAAGTTAATTCCAGCTTGTACATACATATCCTTATAATAACGGTTGCAGTAGTGTTGGAATCAACTTTTGCGATTTCCTGCAAATCTCCATTTGTTTTCATCAGCAAGCACAATACAATACAAGTAGCAGTAAAGTAAAACATGCAAAGACATGCGTTGTTGTAATATTGTGTGCACGCTTATATTTACTACGATTGTAGGCAGATCCAGAGCTATAAAACATTTCAAACAAAATTCTCATTTATTATCATTTACGGCAAAATTATGCTCGTCGGCAAAATGTTTGAATCAGCATATAAATTCTTGAAAGGGATAAACTTTTTCTTACATTGCTCACTGTATGAAAGGACAGAGTTATGTAGATAGATAGTAAAGTCAATTTGACATTTGTGCACCACTCTCCTCAACTCAAATCCAAGTTGGCAAAAAAATCGTGCTTGCAGACAAATAGTTTGTTTTTTTGTATTAAATTGAAACCAAAAGAGCCTCTGCTGTCTTTTCACAGATTAAACAGGATATATGTTGATGTTGATGCAGCAAAATAGTAATTGAAAAAAAAACCGTTTGAAATTTGTAAGATCTTTTCATCAAGTATAGATATCTGTTTGTTTACTGTTACTGTCCCATGTTGAAAACTGCATTATTACATGCTCAAACCCACCCTTTGTTTGTACATTATGTTTACTTGCTTACTGCTGCTGCTACTACTACTATTACTACTACTACTATCAAAGGTCAATCAAGTCACGATAAATCTGCCTAAAATACGTCACATGACTCTTTTCTCTTCTATTATTTTTTACTGTCTGGTGGCCTGGCCATTTTCTTCTATATTCCAAATTCCAATACAACTTTTTAAATGATATTTTGATGAAAAAAATCTATGCTTTTTAAACTTAAACCAATCATTTTCAAATCCCACCCAACCTTACACTATAGCATAGAGAGCATTAAATTCAAACATTTTTTGTATCTCGTTCAGTGTTCAGCACTCCTTCAGCACGTGTTCAGTTCGTGAGTGTCAACTTCATGGTATACTACTACTACTGCTAAATGGTGAATTTATTGAAAACAACAAACAGGCTGCTATTCCTTGCATAATGATGATGAGGATAATATCTATCCACTAAAGAGCTTATAATAATATCACCATGTTTTATCTGTTGTTTCAAATGATTATATCTTGCGTCTTCTTGGCATACCATTTATTTACGTATATTAGTAGTAGTATTCCCTTTAATTATGATTTAATGAGTCGTGTTATTGAAACTAAAATGTGGTTGAAACTAAAACCGGATATGTTTCGCACCCTAAACCCTCCCACAGCCACTAGGCATTCCGAGCACGTAGGCACACACTAAATGTAATATAAAATGTGGCATCGAATATTAATTAAGTTCATTAGTTCGACATTGTTAATAGGTAATAAACCTCACACACAGCATACGTGTAGAGTTCACACGCATCATGTTCATAAATTACCTAGCTTAAATCCAAGGAATGACTCTGATAACAATAAATAATGCACTGTCTGCAATTTGTGGGGGGAGATCTCTGCAGGATTTTCACGCATTACCAATATCATCGATTATCTGCGCGATCAGCACCCTTGTAGTCCTCATGTACACGTCCTAAATCAGTATGCAATATTCGCAGCAAAGCGAGGCAACAACATTGTAACGAATACAGACACACACATGGTACTAATTGTCAGCTTCCTTATCAGCTTTATCATCATCAACAACAAGCCCAATAACCTAATGGGTTAGACCTGGCCTGGCTCGGCTTGTCATAGCTCTAATGAAGGAAAGAAACGATTGTATTGAAATTACAGAGAACAGACACACTCATTTGACCTCCTCGAGTGATAATGTGAGAGTATGTTATGTGTGCAGCCTTTTTTATGACGGATTTCATTAACCCTGATCAAAACCTTCAGCTTTCAGCAACAGCAACAAAGGAAATAGTGTTACTTCACTGTAAACTAAGCTGTTGTAGACCACCAGTGCTATAATAATAGAGAGAATATCGTTTTTTTGTTTATAAACATAGCGTACCATTTTTTTACTGAAAATGCTTGAATGAGATGAGATGAGAAGCTGGTTGTATGCCCATTAAAGTATGAATGTCAAAAGGCCAATCAAGATATATAGTTGCAGTTGTGCAGTAAGCGAACATGTCTGTACTTTAAGGGCTCTTCCAAGAAAGTGCTTAACAAAATACGAGCAGCCATAATAACAATTTATCTTTTCCTCGCCTTCACTTGTCAACGGGAATGGCTCATTGAAAACTAACTTACTACCACACCAAGACGAGTAGGTAGGTAAATGTGTAGGTATTTTATATGTACAATGTTCACTATTGCACACATGAGACGGGCAGTTACGCAATAAAGTCAATGAAATCGAGTGGAGACAAAAAAGCGTCTTCCTTGACAGCAAAAAAAGTAAAATCAATGTGGATATATAGATTGCACAAATGACAGCGTAACTTTGTTTTAATGACGAATTCATTAAAATTTTCATTAAATAGATTTTCATTAAACTAGTTGTGCTAATTAATCATCAACTGGCATAGATTTTTACTAATAAAAGCAATTCATATCTAAAAAGATCGGCTGGTACCTTCTTGAATGGACTTACAGACAAACATCCTCAGTCATAATTTTACATTATTCAAAAAAATTTCTATTCAAAGTATCCGCATTTTTGTATTACAGAAATGTTGAATGAAAATACAAAGTTGAGATTGTTACTTTTGGTCTGGTTTTGTAAAAATACAAAAATCGTGTACGTTGTCAAAGGTCTTTCCATATTCTTTACTCAACATGAC
>JAHZMT010003031.1:0-11583 GCA_027743785.1 Sinhomidia bicolor
TTCAAATTACATACTGCGTAATGTACAACAACACTCATTGAAATGATTCATGCAATAAAATCTGTAAAAACACTATTTATTTCGGTTGTTATCGATAATGTTCAGATTTTAAGTAACAATCGACAAAATATCGCTTTCTGATGACAACTTTTCAATTTTACCGAGATTGATTACTTGGCACACACAGTACAGTAGTAGTTTAAACCTTTTGTAACATACTAACAAAGTCTTTTATATTATTTACTTTTGTAAATATTTTGGTTTAAAACCTAGTGACGTTTTATTATTTCTTTTGCTTGTTTTCACGTGAAGTTTGCATTAATGTGGTACGCGGTGGAATTTTAAACTTTTTTTATATTGACTGTGTCGGTTGTTTTTTACATGAGTTTTTTTCATACTGTTTCACTTTCTTTTTTATGACCTATCGAGTAACCTGCCCATGTGCATAATATATGTACGTTGTAGATTGTAATGATGATACTATGAGTTTGCCAGATTCGCTTTCAGTTTATATGGCTGGTTGAAACGTAACGTGACCGAATTTGTATGACTCATTGCGTCTAGTTTGCTACACGTCGGCCAATTCATTTGGATGTGTCATTTGTCCGCTGTGTACCTTGTTGTAGGATGCAAATTAGTTTGTTTGATGATTGTACCAGTAGTAACGCTTGAAAAGTATTTTAAAAAATACAAAGAATAATAAATTAGAAGCACTAAAAAGCTACTTCCAAGAAATTTGTGAGCAATCCTAGTGGGATTATCCTACCATCACCGAGGTAGTAAGTTGCGCGGAAAAAAAGGGTGACTTGAGACATATGTAGCAGAACAGAAGAAAAATTGTATGGTTGGGTATTTTACTCTACTTGCTGAATTTTTAGAATTTTATGTTAGTTAACTCATGATAGGACAAACATGATAATTTTTAATAGCAACTGAAGGTATGTGTATGTATGGTTGATAACCCGAATGGAATGACGTACATCTACACGAGTCGTTGTAAATAAATTATGAGAAAAAAAGTATTACAGAATTATTTTTTTCGGTAAACTTATTTTTTTATTTTAAAAAGATAGACAAAAAACTATAAAATTCATTTTTTTCAAACCGATATATATAGAGTTATGGATTTATTAAATGCTTTAAATCTAGGTAACTTCTTACGGTCTCTGTAAAGAAGGCTTTGTCGTAATACAATTATGTAGATTAGATATATAATTTTTTTCCTTTCTTCTCTTGGCTTCTTTTCGTTTTAAGATAATATTTTATTTAGAAATCCGCT
This sequence comes from Sinhomidia bicolor, assembly GCA_027743785.1. Taxonomy (NCBI): domain Eukaryota; kingdom Metazoa; phylum Arthropoda; class Collembola; order Entomobryomorpha; family Entomobryidae; genus Sinhomidia; species Sinhomidia bicolor. The sequence goes on from JAHZMT010003031.1 coordinate 1,280, forward strand.
TTTTTGCGCTCATGCTCACAAAAAATGTAGTTAATCGATGTTCGTTGTTTAGTGGAATATTTTTGGATTTTTGTTCTGTNNCTTGGCTTCTTTTCGTTTTAAGATAATATTTTATTTAGAAATCCGCTTTTTTGCGCTCATGCTCACAAAAAATGTAGTTAATCGATGTTCGTTGTTTAGTGGAATATTTTTGGATTTTTGTTCTGTTTCGATAAAAATCAATCAGTACTTACATTTTACGTTTAGTATAAAATTTTACTTTACCCTTTTGTCGTTGCTTTAATAGTAGATATGATCTCATTTTTTTGGATATTCTATCAATATTTAAAATTTAAAAAATTATCTGTGCTATATAGCTTTTTATACACGTATTATTGCCTTTATCAAGAAGTCTATAAATAGCAAGGCATGTCATTACGTTTTTCTTAATTTAAATTTTAAAAAATCTCTCGTTGTCAGCTTGTTTGCCATGTAGAAATTTGGGTTAGTCTTTGTCAATTAATGTAAAAAGGAGATGGCATGAATTTTAAGATAAAAGGAAAATAACAGTAACAGGAATAACAAAATGAAAAGACTATCCCTCAAAAAAATTACTTTTATTGATTTGCATTGCTTTCCCAACCTCTCTCTGGAACCTCTCGGGTGATTTTTGCTTGTCCCGTCTTCACTTTAACCAAATGGGATATGGAATCTGTACCACAAACAAAATGTAAAATATCATAACTCACATCACACAGGGTTATGGTGATCTGGTACGTTTTAAAATTTCATCATGATGATATAGGCATGTTCTCCTCACACACCACACGTACCCACCCCACACACATGTCCAGTTTATTTTCAGTTTTTTTGTACTTTATTATTTTTTTATATTCAGTTTGCTAAATGTGGTTTCGTTTTTGTAAAGCTTGCTGCTTCTTCTTTTTTTAGATTTTTCTTTTTCTTTAAAAAAATGCCACTTCTCAAAAGTCAGCGTACTGCTTATTAATAGCTTTGTACATAATAAGCAAACAAAAAAATGTGTTTAAACAAAGACGTGAGTTGTAACAAACCAGCAAAAGGCAGCAGGGGAAAAGAGAATAAAGTTGTTGAAGATGACAAAGTAGGAAGGAAAGTGCATCCTGAAACTTCTGGCAAAGTCATATTATTATCATTCCTTCTTTGTCTTTTAGTTTCTTTAGCTCAACACACACCACAACAGCAGCGTCAGTGTTTTCAATTCTGTCATGTCTCTATAATATTGTGCTTGTTAATGAATGTCAATTTTTTGGTTCGTTCATTTCGTTCGTACTATACCTGTATTTTGTATGTGATAGTGAATGAATGTGTACGCTAATTGGTTTGATGAGATGAGGATATGATTACATTGTTATGTTTTTTTGTGTGTCGTGTCGTATTGCTGTCGTGCAGGAACTAAGTTTGGAGATGAATTTACGCATCTACTGGAAAGACACGAGGCTGAGTCATTTGGCTGATCGAAGTGGAAACAAATTCATTGTTCTCAACCCTGTCTTGCTCGACAAACTGTGGCATCCAGACATTTTCATTGGTAAAAATCACGAAACGCTGACATTTTATCACTTATTTACCACAAAGCCAGTCAAGACATGAAAGTGTGTTATAATAACATTCTCCTTCAGATCATGTAAAAGGTGTCGCGCAACCAGAATTAATCTCCAAACCAGCCTCGTTACGGGTATATCCAGATAGCAGCGTCAGGTATTCGGCAAGGTAATACATTTTTCTAGTACAAGTTGTGCTGTTTTTCTGGGATGGGGCGAGTTGAGATTGCAGTGATGGAACTATGGAACTTTCCTCTTTGTGTTTCAGAATAACGGTTACAATGGCTTGTCAAATGGATTTCCACTATTATCCTGCAGACACGCAAAGATGCAATGTCGATATGAAGAGTTGTAAGTTGCCAGTACTTATTTACGCATGTCAGTCAATGCACTTTTGTTTAGTAAGACACAAATTGTATAGTCAACAAGTATTTTATTCAGGGTGCGCTGTTTTTTGTCCGCCATTGATTTATAATAACCAACTACACAACAAAAACAGTTGGCCTATTAATTTATTTATAAAATTTATATTGATTTTTTTTCGATTCGAAAAAACAAGCCAAATACAATATATACCTTTTGTTTTTTGTGATGCGTAGGTTTTTGCAATGTGAATCCCACAGGTAAGATTCACATGAAATTTTAATGAACACAATTTTTTGTGTCTGCATATGACAGCAGTGAGGAAATGAAGGAACTGAGATGATATGAACATTAGCATATAATTTTCTCTCTGGAGTGTCTGAAATTTAAATAAATAAATATGTTAATTCCATTTCGTATAGACTGCAGCACTTTTCTCTGCATAGCTAGTATTTCGAACTTTAAGTTTTTGAGTTTTCGTTAGATGTGTTTATTTTATAAGCATCTCATTGGAAGGCAATGTTTATGGAAATGCTGCTGCTACTGCACAAATTTGGTTTTTGGTAGTCATTATAGAAAGGCATTTGTAAAATGCGAAATTGTATGGCTATCTGTACGATTATTAGGACAAATAAACTTGAAAGACAAGCGAAAAGAATATTATTGTCGCAGCGATAAAATTGCATGTACTAAACGGTATGTGACGTACGGAACGGAATTTGGCAGAGGATAAAACTAAAATTCTTGGCTTGGAATAAAAAAGACGTGATAGCGCTTTTGTGTATGTGCGACCCATTGGATAACAAAATGTGTGAATGAGTCAAATGCATGATGATATTGTTGTCGCAGTATGCATCGTACATCTTTTTGCAAAAAAACGTATACTTCCGTCTCATCGCACTTTGATTTCAAAAGGGAAGATAAATGTGATGTTAGAGTCGGGAGGATACCTCTCTAGGGTCGATTGATGATCGCCTCTTGTCTGTCTTCATTGTGTTTCTCACTCTGCTGTATTTTCTTTGCTCTGATTTTATTTCCCACTATCGGCAAAAGTGCTGAGATGTTTGTTTTTCAGGTTGTTGTAATGGTAAATTGTAATGATGATGACGATGGAGATGAAGTATCGCTGGGAGAAAAGCACAATGAAGTGATTGTGAGAGTGTTTTTTCTGTTGTTTTTCAGATGCATACTCGAGCAAGATTCTGGCGTTGGATTGGCGAGAGGGAAAGGGTGCCGTACTTGTGGAGTATCTTGAACTCCCTAATTTTGACGTGGCTTTGGATACAACCCAAAACTTCATGGTTAACACTAGCTCAGGTTCGTTGTTTATTTGGTGCATATCAATTGCGGATAGCTGCACAGACAAACACGCCCATCAGCTCATTGTCAGTTTTTTAGAGTTTTGAAGAAAACATGGGAAGAAGTAAAAATGCCAAAAGGCAGCAGAAAATTGTCTATCAATCATTTAACAACCCACCATGAAAGATGCTAGTTGAAAAAAACGAAATTACTGCTTTTGAGCTTTATGAATGTCAGTTTGCATAATCCCGTCCATCCCGCAGACAGATGGGAAAGATAAAGCACAACTACATTTTTTGTAAAAACAAACAATATCACTGTAGTCGAGCTTCATTGGAGCTTTTCCCGTTTCACAAAATGGAAAAATCAATATGATGCTCTATAGCGTAAAGTTTACTCTATTCTGCAAAGAAATGTGCACTTTAAGTCAATTTTCTTATTGTTATGAAACCACGAAACGTAAAGTGCGCTTGAAGGCAAAAGGGCATTTTTTTCCATTTGCCGGAAAAGCATATCCTTGCCCCATTTCCATCTAAAGTCCATAAATGATGATGATGAGAGATGAGCATTAGGATATATGTATATTGAGGATTTTCTAATATCGTATTGTTTTTGTTGCAGGCTCCTATTCAGGAATTCGCTTCACGATACTTCTTCGACGAAAGCTGAGCTACCATCTTATCCAAACATATCTGCCGAGCACTTTGTTCATCATTGTCAGTTGGCTGAGCTTCCTTGTTCCACCAGAGTCCGTGCCGGGCAGAATGGCGTTGTGCATGACCACTTTGCTCACGCTTACCGCAATGTTCAGCGCTGTGAGGTATGTTCCATATTATGTACCTACCGCAATGCGTGTGTGTGACCCTGAACGATATTGAATGATGAATGATTGAATTTCATCTATTCAAACTTTGCTGATGGGATGCATTAGGAATTTGGATCGTGTTATACTTTCACCTACCGCATCTTATTTTTTTCCGCTGACTTTATCAATAAATCCGTTTGAATAGAATTGAAATGAGATTCTGACGCTGCCTTCTGGCAACTGTTGATAAACATGTGTTGTTGTTCCTTTTTGTTTGACAGGCAAAATACTCCAAACGTAAGCTATGTAAAGGCATTGGATATCTGGATGGTGGTCTGCATTATTTTCGTCTTTTTGACTCTTGTTGAGTACACCGTATTGCTCAAGTAAATTCCAAAAAAATATAATTTACAGCATAATATTGTTTTCCTGGTTGGGCATGGTTTAGCATATGAATGCACGCATAATTATTATAATTTTTCCTAGATTGAAAAGCAAAAAGACAAAGCCGAAACCACCTGCGTCTGCACATCCAGAAGGTATCACTGCATCCGCACAGCCGCAGCTCCAGCAAGCACCACCATCTACGCGCTGGACCATTCCTTCCCTTCAGTATACATCGGATAACGTTAAGGTGGGTATTTCCAGATGCTCTGCCATCTTGCATTACAATAGTATAATGTGGCACAGGTAAAGTTTTGATTTCCTGGAATCGATTGCAGTTTCGCGGATGCAAAACAGGGGATGGGGTACTCAGCGAGAATGGTACAGGTACGAATGGCGAAATGCGTCACAGGGAAAATGGGGATTCCACAGGTGCTGCTAGCGGAGACAACGTAAATATCAACACAATGAATATGCCACTTCCACCTTCGGCACCCCCATCAGCCCACCCTCCTCCTCAGTTACCTCTACCTCCCCCACCGCCACCAATGGGACCAGGAGAGAGACCCTTGAACAAGTACGAGTTGGCTGCAAAGAAAATTGAAAAGTTTACATCGGCTGTGATCCCGACACTGTTTGTAATATTTCAGGTATGTAGACTTTATATGAGCATAGATATTGTTCCATTCTCAACATTGCAACTAAAATCAACCACTTTTATTTGCAGTTTATCTACTGGCCTTGGCTAATCAACTCGTCAGAGTACTATCATCAGGACAAGTCGACAACCATATTCAAGTCCATGTAATAATGGTAATGAACATTTGAAAAAGCTTTACTCATGCAACAACGACGTGCAAACCTGCGGCCATTTTACCATAGACTGCTGCTCAAATATTTAAGGTGTCTAAAAATCTGTAGATTTAACTAGAATGTACCTATTGTGATAGTTAAAATACCGTTTACTACTAATATTAATTATGAATAAAGTACGCAGTGAGACACGAAACTTTCTAGCTAAAAAATTAAATATCGTAAAAATGGTAAATTTTGTGTTGGCTTCTTTTTTTAGTTCTTTTTACACTTAAACTTTGCATATTGCATATGTGCTCAAATCATTAGTTTAAAATTCATAGCATTGTAGTATGCATTGTAGTACTATATGTATGTATGTATGTATGCATTCAAATTCAATTCAAACATCACGTTAAACTCTTTTTTAATATTAAAACGTAACAAGAAAAGTGACAGAAATGTTTTTTTCCTTTTTCTACGTCATAAAACGCTTAGTTATAGAGAGAGATATAAGTTGTATTATTACAATATATCATGTAAGTTTTATATATATACATTTAGTTAATAGCTGCGCATATATAGATGGAAAGTATAATTAATCCTAATTATCCTTCATTAATGAGATTCCAGTAAAACATTGACCTGTGCAGGATAAAAAAGCAGACAACTAGTAGTAGCAATAAAAATGATGGCTTAAAACTGTAATAAAAAATACACCACAACATGTATCTGTGTGAGGTATGACGACTATTATTGTGCATTGTGAAATTTTCATTAAAACAGCGTTGTTGTACTAGTGCATAAACTAAAATGGTTCTATAAATACATGTAGCTTTACAATAAATCAATATATTATTAGTGTGAAGAGCACAGGTACACCGTCAAGAATTCCTATTTAATTGTAATTGTAAATGAGTTGAGAGATATGTGAAAAATAAAATTTTAAAATCGTCAAAAAGAAAATTTAAAAAGTGTTTCAAAGATCTTCAAGTTGCTCCTTTGCATCTAAAACTTTTCCGCGTATCTGATAGTTTCGGTCGGACTGTTGCAAAAATATCTGCATATTATTTGTATTTTCACTGGTAAACGAAATGGAAGCTCTCCACAATAAGGTTTTCGTAAGCAAATTTTATAAAGTGTAACGATTCAATGGAGTGGCACATATTATTATTGATTATTATTATGCTTTCTTTATCTTTTGACAACGCCTGTGTGAATGTGGGAAAGTTGAAGGGATTGTCGTAAACTTTTTTTATTCTTGTCTACAGGTCGTCGTCTCCGATGCCCGCAAAAGCGCTATTTTCATGGAAGAGATTGTCATTTGAATTAATGATAGAACTCTGCTGCCGACACAGACTATTGTTGGAAGGACGGCGTTTTGTAATTCCTATCAAGCTAGCAGTAGTGATGGTGGAAGTTGAAGAAGAGTTTGAGTTGTTTGAGGAGCTATTCGACGTGTTTGTCGTGGAGGGCAAGGACACGTCATAAGAATTATTTCGTGTCAGCGAAGACGTTGGAGTTGCCGCCGTAGAACTTGCTGAGCAACCGTTGGATAGACTATGGGTCGTGGGACTGGAATTCCCCGATGAGCAATTGGACAGGGAAGAAGTCCCTGCCACGGCGGCCGAAGTTTTTGGAACAATAATGTCGTCATTTAAAGGAACCTGGTCTCCGTCGCGTCGAATGTAGTAAAACATGGTTCGCACTGAACGCACCTGTCGACAAGAAAAGCAACATATATTTCGTTGAGATTGGTTGGAAATAAGAGCATCATGTAAAAACGCCCCAAAATTTTTTTACGCACCCCAATTAGGGAGGGATTTGATGGATGCTGTTTCGCTACCATGTCTGCCACAATTTCCTGCAGACAAAGCGCCATAATAACGGATTGTTCGGACATGAGCGTTACCCACTCGAGTTTGTCTTTTGATTGAAGGTATTCAAACGACAGCTCTGCTTTCACTTCTCCATTTCGTTCCTAGTTGAAAAACAGAATTGGTTTGTGTCTAAAATTACGTTAACTTGAATGCGTAATAATTGCTTGTTGTGCGTACATGATGAAGTGTGATTCTCCAGCATTTCATTCGCGTCACTTTAAATGAGATTTCCTCTCGTCGTGGAGTAATAAGGATGAGTTCTCTGTTCCCAACGTACACGGTCAGCTCAGACGAGGGCTGCAGAAAGTCACTTTGACAGTACGGGAATTTCATGTAGCCATAAAATTTCAGTCTTCTGGCAACTCGCACGTACTAAATGGAAAGCATACATGATTTGATCTTGTTCATGAATTAATGATCACAAATTGATAGTAAATAATGATAAAACGCACGTCTTTTTTGCTTCCTTGAGATTGCAGAGCAGTCAACTGTTTCAAAACCTCTTTTGGGACAACTATCCATCCGTTCTCGATATCCGACACCATTTGCACATACAGCATGTGAAGACCAACTCGGTCGTCCATGAGCAAATCGTCGTTGCTCAAATCCCAGCCACTACAGGAAAGGATATAATGAAATACAATATTCAATACCATTTCATAATTTTTTCGCAATGCCGAAATATAAGCGTACCACTTTCGAAACACGATCCGATGACTTTCATCCAGCCACTTTATTGAGATGTATGGGCTCTCAAATTCATTCAGCTTGCGCAACACTGTTTTGCACAAATGCAAAATAGACACGTACGTAACAACCATTATGAAATACAAAGCTTGATTTACGACGCCATATAATGCCATGCATCATTGGCTTGTTGAATGAAATACTCAAGTTTTTTTTTACCTATCCACGTTCCATCCGGTTCTTTGCGAAAGACATAGAGCCCAAAGTGTTCCGCCAAGTCGTCGCGTAGCTTGCATTCTCGGACAACTAACTGTAGATTTTAAAAATACATTATTAGTCAGGAAATTTGCTCACCCGCGCGTGTCAGTAATGTTCTATATTCATATGCAAACCTTAAATAATACTGATGTAGGAGAGTTGTTCCAAGCATCTACTGTCATTTGGTGACCGTTTGGCAGAAAGACATCGATTGGTCGCTTTGCCACTGGCTCACTGCTAGTCTCATGCTGAGCCAAGCGGAGAAACCCAGTAAACAGCTCGGAAGATGCAATCTCACTGTTTTGACTAGCTGTATATTGCCGGAGAATTAAGAGAATTTAATTAGGAAATTATTACGATTGCTGGTCGCTTAAGAAAATGGGTCTTACCATTTTGAATGTATTTTTCTAGGCAGCACCTTCGCTCCTCTAATTGAACTGCGGACAGCGAAAGGAACTTTTTTGGAGGGAACTGAGGCACTCTGCCCGTTCCAAACTCTTTGCGTAGCTGCTCGTGCAAACCCAAAAATTGCCGATATCGCAAAGAGCAATGGAAGTTTCCATTGATGTGAACATTGTACATCTGTATTCAATAAAACGCAAAAATTCAATCAAGGGTCAGTTGATGATGACACAATGACACTATATGTGACGGCAATGAATGTAAAATGAAATATTACCAAATATGTGGAGTCATTTCCTTTGACTTCCTGAGTGTCGGGAATGGAGAAATGCATGTTTTCAATTTTTTGGGGGTTTTATGCTGCTTGCTCCTCTCCACTGCTAAAAATCCACTTCATAAATATATCAAAGAAAAGTAGGTGGATCAAATCAACCGTGTTTCACGTTTTTTTTGACGACCAGAAGAGCTAGCACAACTAGCAGCACTAGATCAACAAGAGTTCATATAGTCGTGTGTGTGGGCGTTAGTGGCGTCTTCCTTGTAGCTGCTGGCTGCTGATGATGAGTTCACAGAAAACGAAATCGAAACTCTGTAAAATCATGACTTGTCGCTTCTACTCCGGAAGAACAAACCCGTTTTCAAAACTTCCTATTTAATTGCGGTTGTTGCAAATCTGCTTTCTCGATGTACCGTCTTTCTGCTACTATCTGTACATCAAAAATGTTTGCAATCTTGGTCAAAATAGAAATTGAAAAGTATGTGGATTGGGTGTGAATTACTAAATAAGGAATGCAGGTACGAGAATATAAAGTGTTTCCACTTACTTTTCTACTGCGCGAGCCACATCGTCATTCAGTCCTGTACAGCTTTTCATTCCCATCATCGCAACAATAGCATGCAGGTATAACAACCACTTTAATGGTAAATTGATTGTTAGCTTGTGTAGGTGCATGCATGTAGTAGACAAGTACAAATTGAGCTAATTATTGCAAATAACGGCGAATGCTGCAAACACTAGTAGTATACCGTTAGCAGTTTGTGCAGCAAGGTTGCAAAAGTACCTTCCCCCATTCCTCACAAAACACCACATTCACTCGCTTGCAATTTTTCATAGATCACTTGACGCTAAGCGGACAGTTGTGCAGCGTTGGTGCATAAATGCAGCTATTTTAAAATCCCTTTACAAGCCCAACAATTGTAGACGCAGCAACTGTAACTTGACACTGAGAACCAGCCTTGAATAAATTGCTTTAGTTTGTATTCAGTTTTACTTTTTATGTCTAATCAAGTCGGTTTCCACTGGATGGCAGTGAGTCCAGTAAAGAAGATAATTGTTGTGATTGTGGTGGTGCTGATATGACGGCAGTAATACGGCAATAATGCTGCTGATAATCGGTCAATTTATTTTTGACCCAAAGAATTTGCTTGCGCATCTAACTTTTACTCTATTGAGCTGCTGTATAAGTAGTGCTGCAAAAGGGATTTAAAGTTGTGTGCTTAATTGCATTAAAAATAGTATAGAGTGAAAAGAGTGTGTTGAGGAGCGATGATGGTTGCAAACTGATATTAAAAAGCATAACAAGCACAGCAGCGTCACATTATTAGCAGCAGTCTCGTCAGTTCAACAGCATTGTACTAATTCACTTTACAATATAGTGTTAGTCAGTTGTGAACTATGCTGCTAACAAACAAATTTACAAATGTCTAAAAAAATGTTGCATTAGAGCTGTGTGTGTGCTTGAGACTTGAGTTGAGAGAGAGAACGTGTGTACATTGTACATGTAATAGCAGCAGCAGCAGTGCTAAAAGTGCTAACTAAGCAATAACTGCAAATATTCTTCTTCTGGTCGTATGAGAAGGGGATAACATTTT
>JAHZMT010003032.1:0-66912 GCA_027743785.1 Sinhomidia bicolor
AGTTTTGTAAAAATTAAGTGCTTGTACAAGCCAATAAATATAGCAGCTAATGCCATATTTATTGCTTACATAAAACAAAACTTTTTTTCTCTAAAATACTTACGATCCAGCCCTGTGATTACATTTACAAAATAGTAATAAGCTGTCTCCATAATTCTTTCTTCGACATTGCACCCTACACACACTCATTATTACAGAGAGAACATTGGATTATCTTTGTATTTCTTACTTTCATGGTGCAAATAAATAAAAGTAAAGAAAACATTCTTTTTTTATATTCCATTTACAAAACTTTGTACCTATAATAACTAACCAACAAGTCAATTCGTATCATCCCCCTCTCCATCTTGAAAGAATCTTTTACAACAAGTAGTCTTTTATTCAAAAAAGGGTAAAGTATACAAAGATCAGGTTACTTTACTGGAAGAAACATACAACATCATGTTTGCATCAATCATCAAGCCATCATCATAAAGCTGCTAATTGTACAAAGTGAAGTAGTAGCTAACATAATGATGTTTAGTTTATTCTCAAAAGCTGAAGATTTTTTACGTAGTTTCCTTTGTAAACATTCGCTGTACCTAATAATCTGCCTGTCTACTTTGATTTTCAATAATAATGATGATGATGATGATGACATTCAAACAAAGTTATATAACACATACATGCACAATAATAATAACATTAAGGGTGTAATCTATCTTAAAGAGATCTTTATGTAACCTATGCATGTTTGCTACTTCATTTTTTGTAATAAAATATTTATATTACTTATCGCAAGTGTACATAACAAAACTTTCTTGTTTCTTGCTGCTCACACACACAAGTAACAATCATGGCTTTTGTCCGTATTTTCTTTGTGCTCAATCTTGAAGCTCTAAAGTCTGCTATAATTATATGTAGTCTTTTTATAGGTACGTAAATAAATAATTCTAGCAGAGGGTACATAAGCGTTTTCGTTTTATATGTATCTCGTCGATTGATTTGACTATTTGTAAATATTTACTGGCTAAACATAAAAATGATTATAAACAGTCTTCAAGTGAGTCGCACCACACTCGATGCATGAACTCATTTACTGTGATAAAACGTATACTAATGACACTACTTATTAACCGGTATCTTCATAAAATGCTTCTGTGTTGAGACGACTGCTGCTACTGCTACTGCGCAACAACAAACTAATAAGCACCACAATAATCTTAAAGAGCACGAGCTGTTGACAATTGACACCAAAGTTTCATTACAGTCGTAATCATCCAAATTATCAAAGATACATATTATGACAGTTTTATTGACGTTGTTTGGTTTTCTTTAATAAAAGGTCAGCACCTCGTACTACTACAAACCAGAATTATGAATGCAGTAGCAATGCAATGTGGTAAACAGATATAAATATATAGATGCTAGGAATTTCCATATAGGTATACATGCATAGTTTGACAATATCCATAAAATTTTAGAGGATAAAGTTTAAAACAGTGAGCTCCACTTTAGCAAAAGCAAAATCGTAAATCACTGGTACACTGCTTCAACAAGTGTAGTAATGATCATTGCTCCTCTGTGTTCATTTATTATTATCAATAATTACCTACCTACTTTTAGACTATTACTATTACTTATTATTATGCAGCATGATCGTAATGTACAAAAGTTGTACAAATAAATATTATTTGCCATGCTCAAAATATTTATAGGGTAGGTTCCATAAAATATTATGATGGGTTTGACGAGGACAAACACTGGGCGAGTAAACGTGCCATTAGAAAAAATAGAAATATATTCAATGCTATAAATCTGCTATAAAATTTTGGTCGGTCTGCTACGACATATGTATTACGTATTAACGTATACAATGTGCAGTAAATTCGGCATACGTACATGCTTACTTTCTAAAACGTTCAATTTTCTATGGTACGTCCCAAATTTTCTGGAACGTCACTAGACACGTCTTCCAATTTCTTCTCAATTGCGTTGTTTTTATCTCTCATCCTATGTACCTGGACTTGAGCGAGGAGGGGAAGAAAATGTGCATTACTTTTGCTAGGTTGTTTAATCTGGCTGGTTAAGTACTACTGAATACTTAGAGTGTGTTTAGGGCCAAAGCACAACAGACATGAACAGGCGTAATTGCATAATACAATGTTTGGAGATTCAATTATTCATGGCTTCCATAAGTAGAAATTATAGTTTTCGTGTTGGATATTCTGGGCATTATTACATCGTACTTATAGTATTCTTGTTTTTTTTACTTTTAGGTTCTAATTCTTCAGGAAGAAGAGAAAATGTAATGCACGGAAGCTTTTTAAAACTTTTTACGCTAATGTTGTGAATCATATAATAACAAGCGTAATCGAAACATCATATCGTCATATCGTTGTCACATTTTTCGTGCATTTGCATTTACATTACACTGAGCAATAAAAAATTACCACAAGTTTCGTGTCTGTCTTATTACATTTATTGTAAAAAACAGTGAAAAGGTGGGTATTGCGTTAAGAGTTCCATCAAAATTTACATTTCCAAAAAGAAGTAATGTGATGCCATTATTACCAAAAATCCTTTCAACAAAATGTAATGTCGATTAAGACATTAGAAGGGATGGATTTGAAATTGAATCGATAAAAAAACTCTTTGTCAGGTAGTCATTTCTAATACTAAAAATATAATTTGCATTGTCAATATCTGTCGTCAGCCAGAGATAGAAAGGTAACTTCATGAAATTAAAAAAAATTGTGGTATCACAACTAAAAAGCATGAGTACCTAAGTATGTATGCGTGTACCTGCTATAATAAAATTATTTTTACACCTGTGCTGGTTTGCAAAAAAAATATTGAGGTTTTAATATAGTAAATGGAACACTCATCGTTTTTGTTTTATGATGGAAGGGGAGCATTATGCGATTTCCGGTTTGAGAACACATGTTAATGATCCCTTCAAAAAACCAAAAAGGATGCCAATTTTCATTAAGTCAAGACAATGATAAAACCCTTGAAATTCTGGTAATTTGAGTAGTAACTACTAGATGAAATGAGGTTGCATCAAAAAAGTAGATAAAACATTTGTAAAATTAGTTTCTTCTCACCAACATAAAAGTTACCCGTGCGAAAAGGAAACAAAGTTGGCAAAAGTAAACAAAAGATCAAATTTTACAATTTTGCTTTATGAAATATACAGGCAAATAAAAATTCTGCATTGTGTCCTAATGCAAGAGGAAGAGATGTGTAATTTTGCAACATTTAAGAAAAAAATCTAAAATCCTACAAGTTTGTAAATGAAATGGAATAATTAGAATACTGAAGTGTTGATAATTATTTTTGAAAACACGGATTCAAGTAAAATTTTCAACATTTTCTATTCAAGACGCATTCGGATCACTAACTGTATATACAATATATGATATACAATATGAACGTTTATTTATGGTATAGCAATTAACTAAAGCAAAAAAAATTGTACAATTTGCTTCATATGTCCGAGCTAGAGATTCCTTTCACCTGTCCGTTGATTTGTATATTTACATGCATCCATATCAATATCTTTCTAGTAGTGATAATATACTTTTATTCGTGGCGAAAAATGGGGTGCCTCGCAAACGTATGTAAATCTTTGAAGAAACACCTGAAAAAGCATACAGAAACCTTTCTTTGTTATAGACAGGCCAAATAATGGCTGCCCGAAAGTTAAAATTCATGTTCTTCTATCCTCTTTAATAAAAAAATCAGGACAGAGAGAAAAAAACTGATAATTAATTAGCCGGTCCACACCTATGTTACACCTTGGCATCGAACATTGTATTGTATTATCATTTATCATGTATAGCCTATCGTGAGAAGTGGCTTGCGTTGTTTGCAAATAATTTTAAAATTCACAACGGCAGAACAAATGTGATAACTACTCGATCGTTTGTGTGGGTATATAATAATATGCAAAAAAAAAACAAAAAAAACGTATTTCAGTATGTATAACACAACATACGGATTTTCTTTTTTAATTGTTTGAAAAATATGCCTGTTATACATCCATCCATGTGGAGGAATTTATTGTCTAAAAAGAAAGTTACTGCGAGATTTACTTTTTTGATAACAAAAAAATATGTTTAAATTAGCAAAACTCTGCTACATGTCACCCTTAAACACTATACGTTACTGCTACACTTTTCATATAAGCTATTTCAAAGTTAGCATGAGTAAAATATAGCATCTTTTTCTGCACTTTTACAATATTATGTTTCATGCATTTTTAACCGTTTTTTCGACTTCCAAAAAAACACACACTTCTTTCTTCTCCTTTCTAAAATAAAATGCAACATGCGAAATTTACTATGTATAGACTCATATGTACATACATACAGTAAATTTATATGTACAAGATATTTTTGCAGTGCCCAAAGAGAAATGTGCTGTAACTATATACATTATAAGAGGTCAATGAGCAAATGAAAGCTTGTACTTGTAAATCTTTCACATATCATAACTAACAATATTCAACTTGTAGTAAAGCAAATCAACAACAACGGCTGTTTGCTGCATGCAGCAGCAGCAGCAAGCAACCAGCAGTACATATACATACTCAGGGGTAATGGGCGAAGCAACCCTGTTTGACTTTTATTGCAGTCGAAACTCACACTCCTTCACTCAATCTTTCTTTTTCTCTGACTACTGGTGTAAAATCTTATGCAGTTTTCTTTTCTACTTTTTAAAACTCTTATAGGCAGGCCAAAAAGTATATAAATATACCTATATACATATTTATTCTACGCAAGTATTTCTCCATCATCATAATATACCATGCAGCATCAATTCATCTTATCTCGTGTAGTTTGTAGTGAGTTGTAGCACAGTACATTATGTGAATGAGGTGAATAATATGTGTATTCATTAAAAGAAAGAAAAAAATGGTTAAATTTGAGAAGCAAACATACACAAAAAACAACATAAAGCAGCTTCAACTTCTTCTTCTTCAGCAGTAGTAGTGGCGTTGTTGTTGTTGTGAGAGAGTGAGTGTAAAAAGCTCCTCAGCTTATATAGCTATAAGCTCTTTTTTATATATGTTTATTGCATTTGTATTTGATGACGTAGATGATGATGAGATGGGTTCATTAGAATAAAGTGTACTACGTAAATGGTTGCTGTATAATGCAACATTATGAAAAATATTCTTTAGCCTCTTGTTTGACGGCTTCATTACGTTTTTAATTCTTGGCAGCTATGATATAATGTATTCTTTACTCCTTTTTGTAAAGCAGAAACAACAAAATCATCACCAGCATCTCTGTTTTTGTTGCTGATACCACAAGAGTTTAACGTGGTCTTGTTTTAAACAGGCAATAGCTTAATTTTGTTGCTTGTTGTTGAGTGTGCCCTGTTATCATCACCATTTCATCCGGTCACCATTTTAAAAGTCTTAAATAATGATTACAACATGATGATAATGATATGCATGCTTAAATTTATCAACAAGATCAACTAGTGAACAAACAGGTCATCTTATAAAAAGTGTATTTTTTCTCATGTTAAAATTTCGAAACAGTATATTGGTTCCAAGTTTTCAACACAAAAATAGGACTTTTGTTTCCTTTATAACAAATGAAAAATTTGTGTCAAAGACAATTATGAAAATTTTGCTCCAAGTTTTAATATTTCAATCAAAATAGATGTCTTTTTTTACTCATTTTAGAATTTTAGTTACGCATTGTAAATTTTGGTTTTCATACATAAACATTACTTTTTTATTCTTTGCACTCTGGGGAAGTAATAAACATAAAAAGTAATGAATCGGAAAATTTGTTGATAAGAAAGCATCAATTACAAACTTTTCTTTTCTTTTTTCTCACATCATAATGTGCTAATAATCTTAATAGCTCTATATTTAATTTTAAGCAAGCCGAATACATAGTCAAAATACATGTTTTCTAGTCAAAAGTTTAACCGTTTGATTTTTTATCAAGATTTTATTTATGTTATGTTTTTTACTTTAAAACTCTTCTATCTTTATAGCTTATGTAAAAACTTAAATGATCGACAATCTACATTAATATTTAGTTGAAACATTTTATTATTATCATATTGCTTGTAGCATTCGGTGTTCGAATTAATTTTAAAACTGTTACTCCTAAATATTACACTATCTTCAGTTAATGATAAAAAAATAAAAATAGAATATTACAACATAAAATAAAATTAGAGAGGCACTCGTGTTTTACTGTAATACATCAGTCTCTTTTGTGTTGTTTCGCGTTTTTTTAAAAACCACAAAAAAATTGTTTTTAGCAATTATTACAATTTACAGGACTCAACCTATTAAAACTGGATAAAGAATATATTAAACATATAATTTATTAATTAAATCTGTCTGAATTTACAAAAACTAGTTTAAAAAGCTGCCAATTAAAAGAATGTGTCATGATACAATGCAGATTTTTATCTTTTTTGTAATCATAATAATAATCTTCGTGTTTTCTGTAAGCACGTCCCATATTACCCCAAAAGCAAAAGTTCTGCTGTACAATACACTATTTTGAACTTTGAAAGTGAGCTACAGCTGCAACAATACGTAATTTTTTATGAAAACATTGGCGTTTGTTAATAAATGTCCTTCAATTAACTAAATTGATCACATCATTAAAATAATTTTCACTGCTTCCACAAAAATCATGCACATTAAAAAAGCAACACTGCGTAACACAAAACATGAACATTGTTGTTCATGGGAGGAGGGAGTGTCAAATTATTCATTAATAGTATGCCCATTACTACGTTTGTCCATGAGGCATTGAAATACAAACGTCACGAAACAATTTGTGGAAACCCCATAAAAGACCGCTGCCTAAAGTAACAATAGAATAAAGCCAAAATAGCTGATAAGGTTTAAATAATGTCTTTCAAGGGAATTTGAGTGAAAATCCGGCAAAGTCCTTTTTATTCTGCGAACTACATACTCCAAGTACATTTTATAAATAATAATTGGTAAGCGAAAGGATTGAATTTTATATGAAAACTAGGTAGACGTAGTACTTTTATTTAAGTAAAGTTGGTAAGTAGATTTGTATCTAAATTCATGTATTTATCCCTTTTTCAAAGGAACAAAGGCAAAAAAGATGGTGACATATGATACGCACTAGCAGCGACCAAACTGAATCATACTGTGTACATTTCTTATCGCACAAATATTCAAAAATGCATATTATTTTGCTCTAATACTACCAGTATACTATACACATAAAAAATATGTATCGCATTTCGTGTATTTTGGACAAAGTTTGAAAAACCAGAAGTTTCTTTCCATTGTTGTTTCCATCACCCATGACTGCTGTGTGATTGTTTGACAATAATGAACTTGTTTGTCTGACATGCCACACTTAAACTTTACCAACCAACATGCATTCTGTAATACCCATATAGATTTACCACTTTACACTAATATACGACAGATGAAGCCGTGACAAATACCACACAAATCACTGAGGTAATTTGCTGTAGACATGTGTAAGCAGCAATGCAATGTGCACTCACCCACCTCGAAATTGTGCACCAAGTTTACACATAAAATTCGAAACAAAAAGGAGATGAAAAGAGATCCGATTTCGATTTATTCATGCGCTGTTTCACGCGTTTATATGCTTGTACTATGCTTCAAAGAGAAACGAGTAAGTGGTATATTTGTTATTAGTCGTCTACTTCAACGAGCACTAATACAATTACGAATAATAATAATAATGTGCAGTGTGAAAAAATGGTGGAAAATTCATATTCATTGTATTCTCCTCTAGGACATGATAACTTTGTCAATGTCAATTTTGTAAGGATGTATGTATTTTTATTAATATTCTCCAATTACGTTTTCTTTTATAACAATAAGAAGTGAGAATAAGTTATTGTCTTGTACTTTGGCTACTTTTGTAAGTTTAATTTAAACTGGCCAAATATGTTGAAAAGGTCATTTTGCCAAACTATCTAATTTCCTTTCATTGGCTCAATAGAGTGTTGATTAAATCGGTGGTTATAAAAATCCATATATGTACATATTATGTACTATAGTTCTTGAAGGCATTAAATTTCAAATTTCAAATTTTTAATTGAACTAAAAGTTAAGCTGATTTTAACTCTTGTAAAATACTATTTCATATGCCTAATTTAATTTTTGCGTGGCTACTTAAAAATAATTTTTGAACATTTTTTTGTGAACAGTCATAAATTTGCAACGTATACTGCCTATTTATTCTTAATGTTTACTATACGAAAATCTCGTCATAATGAATCTATACAGTCTCGTCTTATCCCCGTTTTTATTTGGTTTTTTTTGAGGTGCATGAAAAGGTTTACGTCTACGCCTCACAGGGAAATTACAAATCCGTTGGGTTGACCAATTTCTGGTCCGTACCTTATATCATTAAACAGAAAATCGTAAAATGTGTCAAAAATGACATTTAACTTAAAGTGGTTTTTTTGGTGTTGTATATTTTAGAGTATTATGGTATTGGAATGATAGTTACGTGGAGTGGCGTGCCAGAAATGTTTTTTTGCAAAGTTTCAGCTGGAATGCATAATATACCTCAAATTATTGTTTGCGTTGTATTATTTGTTAAATATGAAGGGTTGAAAAATAACCCTTCAGTTAATAGGCTTCCCCGTTCTGCACGTTCATTATCTTCATTATTTTGCAGGAAAATACTAATGCTTTGTGCAATGACGCTATTTACATTACAACCGAAACGCGAGCAAGTCATGCGTGTTGTTTTACCAATTTCTTTTTATTACCTTTTCAGAATTTTGGCTCCTTCCTTGCTGTTTTTATCACGAAATTGCAAATTCCTAAAAGCGGAAAAGTGAAAAAAGAGAAAACGGAATTTCTCATTTGTAAAATCTCGTAAAACAGATTTTTGAAAATGTGCTTCTCTATTTTTTTGTATTTTTTACTTTTGTTTTTTTAAAAAATAGATTTTAAAATCCACTTACAAGAACAGTGGCTATATTTGCTAAAACACTTTATTTTTCTAAAAGTTGGACGATAATCTGACATGAAACCGTGAAATCTATAATGATCGTGTAAAGGAAAAAAGTGTAACTGAAGAAAAAAGGACGACGGATAATAATTAGCAAAAGAGTCAATCCACTTGGCAAAGAACCGATACACCACATTTGAAAATCTCAACTCGATGATACCCCGTGTTTTTGCTACCATTTCACTAAAATGACCATAGATGTATATTTACTCTATGAAAATGACTCTCTAACCCATCCATGTCTAAAGCATACTAAACCAAGCAGTTTACTACTACAAGTGCAGGTGAAAAACATGTTTCACACATTAGCACTATCTATTGTCAATGAATCATCATGGATATGATTAGCACAACAACAAGCAACATGTTGGCTCGATAACAAATACTCCTAAAAAGCTAGACAAAATAATCTTGCTCACCCCTGAGTTTACTCACGACTATGATGATGATGACTTATTTTAAAGCATTTTTTCACCCGTTCGATCATCCCTCCTCTCCGTGCATGTACATACACATATAAAAATCCCATTCATTTACTTCAAACTACTAACTGCTACTTTGTGAATTTTCCTCCATTATTATAAAGAAAATTGTGAGGGAAAGATTAAAATTTAATACATTATTGTCTATATTAGGTAAAAGGTATCTCGTGTAAAACGCCGCGTCTCTTCCTTCATCAAGAATTAGATATCTGAAAACTGTCAAGATTCTTTCCACTCTTCAGGCAATGAATCAACGGAGGAGATGACTTGCTAAGTTTTTTTAAAGAAAAACTTACTTGGAAGGAGCAGCCTTTTATAAATCGTTTCCCCACGGGGAATCCACATAATTCATAGAGTGTCGTTAAATACAACAACCGACAGCATTGTAAAAAGACGAAAAACTACAAGTTGGAATGTTGTAATCTTTTAAATTGATGTGCTGATGGCGTGATGAAGGTAAACAGAATGGGACAACTTTATCAAATTTTATAGCTCAATTTCAAGTGCTGCTCACTTGCATTGTCAGCGATGAACTGCTAATATATGTACATAGGGATGTTGTAAGTAAAAAACTCAATAATATACTAACTGAGGCAGCCATTTTATTTTCGTTTTCAAAATGTCTGGCTTCTTCAGTGTACACATTTTTCTTTCTTTCTTTACGCGTTCATTAAGAAAAATAAGTTGCGTTTACTTAATGTTTCTTTTAGAAAGGAGAAGCTCCCACTGTTTCTCTTGATGCTTTTAAACAGTTGCAGAGAGAAAGGAAGGAATTCGTGTTTATCCCATTGTTCGACATGTGTATCCACACTCTACCACACAACTCTGCTGGTAAGACAAAGGTGTAACTTTTGCTTTAATGATTTGAACGCTAAACACACCACGTCTTTAGAGAAAAAGGTAACAATTTCCTTCTTGTTAATTAACAGCAAAGTTGCTTACTGGACCGACACCTGGCTTGACTCACAACAAGGGAAAACGTTTCTCCACCGACCCCATAAATTGACTCTGTTTATAATTCTTACCATTCTATAAACCAGCCTGCTTTTCATTAAGTTTATATAATTGTGGAATGATATTTTTAAAATTATATAATTATTATTTTCCATTTGATAAAGAACAACAATAAGAGATTGGTAATAGTATAAACCGAAAGATTTTTTCCTCCATTTTGAAATTTAAAAGCTACGTTTTAAAACAAGCTGCTTAAAAAATTCGGTTTTAAAAGTTTAATTAGCTAATATGTCAATTACCTACTTCTATATAAAGTCCGTTCACTCGACCAGCTGCATGTAACAGACAGACAATAAATTATTAGCAGCAATGCTGCTGCATCATACCTTTTTCAATTTTCCTTTACAAAATTCTTCCTACATCAACCTTTTAAAATGCTTAAAATTGCTTCTTAAATAGGGTTGATTTACCTTTTTGTGGCAAACCCGACTTGGAAGCTGAGATGCTGCTGCGCCAACAAATCTTTCGTTAAAACAATTACAGGTGTGGTATAGCACTTTTTTCTGACAGTCTGTCAAACTGCTGTCAATGTACATATGCCTACGTAGGTATATAATTTATTATAACAGCTATAAAACAAATCGGCAATCAGCCCCATCTTGTGACTCAAGCCAGTTTTTAATCTAAATTCATTGATCCAGCGTATTTCAGTTGTTTTCTGATGATATGATACATGTCGACGACTTTTTTAAACAAAACGATAATAATAATTATGACTGTCAAGATTATAAAAAAACCTTTTTACAACCATTCTGCCGCTGCTGATAATTTAGAAAATGAGTACCTATATGCCAGGGGCAAAAGAACATCCTTTATTATCAACAAAAAATATATATCATGATAACCACTTCACATATACATATATATTTTTTTATCAGAACAAGAAACAGTAGTTTCTATATACTCCACATTTTAAAATAAATGCCCTTTTTCTTAACAACTTTCCCTCCTGTAACTATTGTGTTCTCAGCATATTTCGTTCACTTGATTCAACCCAAAAGTTAAATCTTTACACGTTTCTAAAAGACGTAACAAAAAAATGAACAGGGAGAAGAGAAAGAAAAAGATGCTAAAAATTTGAAGCGTAACATTTTATCATTGTAAAACTTACAAGAATATATTACACAATCTATGTAACAGAAGTACAAGTTTAAAAAATAGTTTTTTAAAACTTTGAAGTGGCAGCCTGTTTTACTGCTGCCACATTATTATACTACTACTGTTTGTTAGCTTCAAGGGTAGCATCATCATCATAATCATTATTATTATATATCATTTATTGTTATTACGATTATGCTCTTTGCATATAATAATAATGGAGCACAACAAGCATACATCTTGGCAGTTTTGACTGTGAATAAAGTAATAAAATTTATCACCTGGTTCAGAGTAGACTCTCTGTCAGAGCACACAACAGTAGTTGTCATTTAGTCTTACACTTAAGCTTAGACAGGATATTTTACAAATTTGCCCATTCATTATTATACAGCTTCTTTGTGCTCTTCTTCTGAGGCCGCAAGCAAAAGACTTGATAGTTAGCTAGATGATGATGATGATTGTAATACGCGTACGTTATTTGACGAAAAAAATTAACACAAAAGCACAAAGTATGTAGGTATATGATCATTTTACCCAACACGAAACGAGTGCTTATCCCGTATTATTGTGTAATTTTGTTTAAATGTGCAGTATAATATTCATAGTTTACTACTGAAGAATAGATTATTTCTCTAGAATAATGCTCTTCATCCTCATTATTATTGTTGTTCTGTGGTTAGAGGAATATATCCAAAGAAGCAGCGCATCAGCAAAGACTTTTTTGTACGTGACATGCTTTCTTGTCTTACCCGCCAGTCAATTTGGCAGCGCATTTTTATTGTTATTTAACTTTGAAAGTTATGCATCTGAATAAGAAATGACTTTCTTTCGGCAGAAAAAACGCGTAATATATCCATAATTTTCTCACCACGAACTCATACTTACAAAGGAGCTAGCTGATTTAATAATGTCTGTGTCTAACAAAAGATGACAAAGCGTTCTTGTTGCTTAAATGGATCATCATCATGAATCGTGTGGAAACATCAACACAAACTATAATCATCAACTGTCAAAAATTTTGAGAGTAATCAAATAAAAGAAGTACCAAAAAAACTTGTTGGAAGCGCACAAAATTTTGTATTTTTTTAAACTGTTAATTAAAAAGGCATTGAAAAGTGAACATTGATGAAATAAAGGACAATGCGACTCTACATGCGTTTATTTGCGGTAAGTTTTTGAAAACTTTGTTTATAGCACGCACACGCTAGCTAAAAGTTTGAAAACACGAAACAGACAACTAGACAACTACATAAAATTAAATTTTTAAAACATACCTACCTATGCACAATATACATCTTCCTGCTAGAACGTTTTTCAGATTTTCATTTACAATAAATAATTATTGCATTCACAATATATTACAATCCCCTAAACTAAAACTAATTGAATAATTAGCTCGTTTCCGACTTATTATTTAAAAATCTCACCAAAATTGGCAGGCTATAACGATTTGTGAACAAAGAAATAATCCCTCCCATAACATATTAATTTTTATCTTGGCTGCAGTAAACAAAAAAATAATAAGTAAAATGTTATGTACAAACAGTTAATTAATGTTAAAAAGTAAATAATATTTTCTATCTATTTACAAAAGTAGAACAGCTACTTATTCGAGTCATTTACCCCTTAATTAAAAATAAATGATTATGATTACATAGCTTTTTGCAAACAAATATGATATATTATTATTAGCATTAATAATACTTAAAATTCCATCACCACTTTGTAATTTGTGCATTTTTTAAGACAAGAAAGAAAATAAAGGTTTTCTGTGCTTGTATTAAGTTAGGTAGTAATAATGATAATGATAATTTAAAAATTTAACCCTTCTCGTCTCCATCCCTAATATATAGCAATATACACTAATATATTGGTTATTTCTCTTGTTTTTATGCTGTAATAGTCCCAACACAAAAGTACAGTAGTACAACGTATTCTGTCAGTAAATCTAATTTAATGTACGCATACTACCTGGAAAACATGAGAAGAAAAATTTGAACTACATATTTTCTTGTCTATAAATATGTCTTTTAATATGAGAACATTTCCCAAACTGTACGCATTTCCAATACATAATTCTCAAAAAATTCCTATTATTATACAATTAAATAATTTTTTTGTTTTATGTTTTGTATGGAATAGCCACATGTAGACATTTAAAATTCTGTTAAAACTTGAGACAGAAGCATGTAGAAAACCTTGTTTTTATAAAAGTGATGTTTCCTAGCTTTAAAAAAAACAACCACAGTTCAATGGTACAGACAGAGTACAATCGTTACAAAAGCAATCTTTTTTTTGCACCACACACTGCTATTGTTATATAGAACTAGAAACAAAACTCCTCCTCATCCTGGTCGTGGTATTATCAAAAATTGTAATAATCTGTAATTTTTTATTACTTACTTCGATAGGTATGTATGTGTGCTATTCATGTGAAAAAGAATACACTTTTTCACATATTTTATTCATTCACAAAAAATTTCAGGTTCGTTTGCCCCATGCATGCATGAATAGGTACGTTGTTGGCACAACATTGAACGTGCAGCGTAAAAACCGAAAACATTACTTTTTTTCAGTTTATACTGTATAAAAATGGTATAATATGCTTCTATCCCCATATATATACCTATGTATTATATTACATATTATATGTAGTGAAGTAATCGGTCTACAAGTAAGAAAGGAACTGAATAGCGACAATTTTTGTAATGTGTTCGACTACTACCAACTTTTATTCATAATGTAATAATACATAAGCTCCACAATTCAAATTCATATGTGGCTTTATCAAAAAAGCTTAGAAGGCAATACAAGAAAAAATATATATATAAAGCTGATTTTCCTAATCGGAACTCACATTTCGTGAGCCTTGGTGGTTACTTTGTCTGTAATCTCTAAAGCGAAACCTGTTATTACACTCCATGATAGATGATTTGCCCCCTTCTTGGCTAAAGTAAAGCCCAGCTCAAAACTTCTATCATAATAGTAGTTCTCTCTCTCTCCATTTCTTTACATTTTACGTGCTATTATGCTCAGGGATTCATGTACTTTTGTAAAGTTGTGTAATGTCGTCCCGTCACACGGTACCGTACCGGTGCTTTATGCTTTCCGTTTTGTATTGAAAAACATTGCTTTCCCCGAAACATTTCTGTGCTGGCTTGTGGTGTGGCTTTGCC
The DNA here is from genome assembly GCA_027743785.1 of Sinhomidia bicolor. Classification (NCBI taxonomy): domain Eukaryota; kingdom Metazoa; phylum Arthropoda; class Collembola; order Entomobryomorpha; family Entomobryidae; genus Sinhomidia; species Sinhomidia bicolor. The sequence continues at coordinate 14,776 of JAHZMT010003032.1, forward strand.
TACCACCGTGGCACGGAGGAATCCCATGAATAACCAAACCACACAGAGGAAGAAGAGATGGCTTTATTTGCTACAATGTTATGTTATGTTTTGTGAGTGCTGCTGCCTTGCTGCCCATAAATATATTTTTAAAAACTTTTTTGTACGTTTTCCAAAATTGATGCATTTAGCACAAGCTTACTGACTTGTATTTCGACTGGTTTTAACTAGTATTTCTAGTAAAGTTTTCTTGTTACACAAAATTTACTTGCTGCTAAAGTATCATGCATACTTTATGTTTCTGAATCACATGCTATGAGATATGATAGAAATGTTAGTTATTTCAGCAACATTTTACTTTTAATAAAACAGTACATTCGTGTTGAATCACGCATGCAGTCAACTAAAAGGCAAAAATGCCAAGCAGTACCAGTCCCGGCAACAACAACAAAATGCTTTTGACTAAAATTTAATATTGATATTTCATGCTGTGATTAGTCTGATTAGTAGTGAATTGATACACTTGCTGCTAGCTTGAAACAAAACCGAAAAATAATAATTATACATTAGTAACATTCCACCGAAACAAGCATTTCAAATATTTATTCTCATAGATGTGAAGCTAAACACCCATATTTTACACTTGTATATGTACATACAGTAATATAATTATTGCCTACATCTACCAATAATTGTACGTCTTTTTGCCAATCATCATTGGTCAAAAAAAAACAATTTAGCAAACTCCCTCCCCTAGAGCGTATCTATACATTGACGGAAAATATGCAATGCCCATGCCATATAAAAGCTGAGAAATCCTTGAATTATATTGTGAATCCTTGAAGACTGACAGCAGCGATTTATTCATTTTCTTAAAAGTGAAAATAAGCCGACGCTGTTTCTCTTTGAGTCTCCTTTTATTGCAAAGTAATTTAAGGGCAAATTTTCGACAGTTAGTTATTTCTGGATATAACAAGTAGGTATTTCAAATTTCTGTTCAAACAGAATGCATACTTGTATATGTATGTATACTTGATGGTGCTTCACCTTTTCTTCACATTTCTATTTAGAAATTATACTGTACAACAATATAAAAAAAAATCTTGCAAATACTTTTATTTTGATCTGCGATAAAAGAAATCCACTTAATGTCAATAAATAAATTTAATACATAAATAAAATGTATCAAAACTGTTTTATTACTATACTTGGGCAATGTAATAACAGTTGAGTTTTTATTTTCCAAAAATCAATTCAGGCACGCAAAACTTAACTTGTCAGGTAATTTTCTTGCTTGCGCCCACAAAAAGAACCTCATCATTTTATCATCATCACAGAGATAGGTAATGTAGGTACAGTAGAAACATATATCCGTTTTTATTTATTGATACAGATATCATATTAACAAGCGATTTCATCTTTTGATTCTTGATATAATCAAAATCAACTACAACCAAACAGCATTACATCCATTGATTTTTTTTGTCGGCTAAAGTAGCAGTCAGCAGCCTCTTGATCACTCTCAAAGTAAGTTGTTTTTATCTCATCATATAGCTACTAGCTATACGTACAGCAGACATCATCATCAACGTCAGCAGTCAGAAAAATGTGGACGAGTGGACAGAGAATATTATTATTGTGTGTAATGAAAGCCGGGGCTGGATGGATACAACAACAGAAAGGCAACAAGAATACCATCATTTTACTATTATTATTACAAATTCCAGAATGATGTGCTGATGATGATGCCAAACGTGTCTATAGAATGCTTTAATGTCGTCTGCTACTACTACTACATGTTGTAGTAATGATGATTACAATCTAACATTATCATCATCTCATTCAAAATGCAATACACCACTTGAACCATTCATTGAAAATATAACAATAAAAATAACAATGAAACTCGAATTTCATTGGATGGGTTGATGTTTTTGGAAAAACATTGTACAACAATAATACTAACAGTTTTCGTAGGCCTGGGCCAAATATGTGCATACATACATACGTGCTACATAGTTTCAAAATGATGTGGGATGTCTACATAAACATTTTGAAAAACTTTACTGTTGTTATATTTTGGATGGAATAAATACATAGGTACAACATACAAATGATGCTTCTGAAGGACTGCAAACTCTTCCGTGTGCCCTATCTGTAGTTTTACAATACAATTCCAATTATTGCAATAGTTTTGTCAAAAAAACAGTGTAACTGTAGGGGCTTGTAACATTTCAGTATTAGTACCAATATTATTGTTTTACCTACCTTAGGTATAACACAGAAAATGGGAAACCCAACAATCTGGTTGGAGTGACAAGGGTAATAATAATTGTTTTCACCACATACGAAGAGAATATAAATTGTAGAGAGAAGTAAAGGATTCAATTTCAATCCTGATGATGATATGATGATACATACATACATTCATCTGTCCGTACATAATATTATCATTTAGTCTGACTGAATGTGTAACTTACTGAATATGGTGCTGGTTATCACCACCGGCATTAAGTATTATGTTGTCTTGTTATTATTGTTATTATCATTACACATTTACTATTACCAAAGCATTTCAAATTCTTTGCAAGCTCGTAATGTACTTTACAGGCGAGCCGAATCTAGCGTAACGAGTAGCACATAGTATAATAGCAAAGTAACAAATAGAGTAGCGTATATAAAAAAGGAACCACGAACGAACAAACGACACAATAAGAAAATGAGAGTGTAATGCTATTATTATTGTTAAGCCATTGTATTGTATAATATTTGTAACAAGTAATAACACAGGTACGCAGTTTCAGAGTACCAATCTATATATCGGTACTACTATCATCATCATCATCAGCAGCAGCAGTCCTTCTTTTTTTGTATTATCATTTTATATTTTTCTTGGCTCACACTCTCCTCTTTAAACTAGCTTTTTGCTTGACAGCTGGTACTGGGTGTTATTAACATTATGCGTTTGTACCCACAGAGAGAAAGATTATTTAGGTAGTAGTGGTCGTAGGAAGGTAGGTATCATGATGGCACGCTGGCCGACCGCCATCATCATCATCGTCATCTTCATCACAACAACAACCAAACCAACAGTCACGGCCAATTTTCGACAGGAGAAAAACGGGGATGAAATAATTACATGCCAAAAGGAAACGTCATAATCACCTTGAATGTGTAGGGAAACCTATTGGGCCAGTCATTATTCACTCGGGATAATTATCTCGAGAAAAACCAATTGGTTACATATACACTTCCCTTATCCGTATCATGCACACAAACACACATTATCCTTTTTTCCCTTCCTTTCGTTCATCTTTCCCCGTCATTTTTTACACTTAAAAACTATTTACTGCGGCTGCCAATTGTCCTCAATGAAGAGATAACTGCTGGTATGTATATATAAGTATATATATATTACCCATATCTAGTCTTACCTCAGGTTATAAAATGGGGAATTGGAAAAAGTGAAAAATAGCTTTATAATTTGTCTTGTTGTAACGAGATGGTGTTACGATGGATTATAGATTGCAATATGTACATACCTGTGGTATATGTCGATTTAACCAGAAAAATGAGATTTTACTCTCGTTTCCGTACACATTATTTGTCAACTGAGTGAGTGCATGCAAAAAAGGGAGAAAGTTGAGTTTTGTGATGATAATGATGATGCTTTTCTAATTTCTATATCGTTGGTGCGAAAATTACAGACATAAATATGTGCGATAACAGTTTGGGAGACAATAATTGACTACTCACGTGATACTTTTAACAGACATTATTGCTGTTGCTTTTTGAAAATTTAATTAACTCAATCAGAAACTACATTTGCTAAAAAGCTGCGAATTTGTGGAATCGTGTGCAATAAGCACTCTACAAAGAGGAAAAATTATCTCTTTTGTCTCGCAGAAATAATAGCTTGTAAATTGTGCCATTATCGTTAGGTACTAATAGTGTTATAACAATGGTAAGGTAATTCAGCACCACTTTGGAAACATTTTGACAAAAAAACATTTAGTACAAAGTACAAACAACAAAATAAGGGGAGATGACTTTGGTATATACATGTATATACGTGACTGATTGCCAGTGCTGTTGTTAGTTGTACTGCAGTGAAAACTGAGGGTTATTTTGAAAAGAAGCAATCGAATTCAATAAATACTCAACAAACAGAACTCATTAGATAATTGGATCCAACCAATATTTCCAACATCGGTAACAAACATGCAATGCAGAATGTCTACTTAAAACTTATAAGTATACATATATATACGTATACTTGCAGTACTAGACGCATAATAAAGTAAGTATATTATAGCGTGTGTGTTTGATCCAATTTTCTTGAATTCAAAATGTATTCTAATGCAAAGAATGCCGGCAGCCTATGTTTTAAAACCTTTTCCTGAAAGCAGGGAATGATTAAGGATAATTGTGTAACTTGTGGAATACGGCCATTTTCAAAAAAATGCACCCAAGTCTTATGCTTTGTTTAAATATTTTAATATGTATATTGCTTGTGCGGTGTAAGTATACATTATATAATTTCTGGTGCTAACACAAAATTGGGGATATTACATATTCTCGTGTACTTATTTATCAATAAGAGTGAACACACTGTTAATTTTCATTTTCGTAAACGCATGCAATAAGAGTCAACATTGCCCCATTGGATGCGGCTTTTAAATATTAACTTTTCTAGAGGCAGAATTTAATGAGAAAAACTGCCCAACCAAAAAAAGGTTTATTTAAAAAATTGGCATTTAAATCTAAGGTGGGTTTTTGTTCTCAGTTTCAATTTATTCAAATCACAAGTTATCGGTTTATCTGAAATGCACTTTTTTACAAAAATAAACTGCATTTTACGCAAAAAAATAATGTCACTTACGAGCTAAAATTCATTTTATGTATATTTTCAATTCAGTCAAACAAAGTTTTATAAACACTCTTCTCTCGCCGCACTGTCAGAGAAATGGTGAAGATGGATGTAATATCAGTCGATACAGAAAGCATACTTAATATTCTCACCCCTTTTTTGGCTTGTACCGAATTGGACGTGGCGAAAAGGAACCCTGCCGTTTCAGTTGTCAGTTGCTGTTATTTAGTGCATGCACAAACGAAAATGCCCTTCTCCACTTCTACTAGACACGCATAAATTCTCAAAGCAAACTGTCCGAATACTCGCATCACACACTGTTTTGTTCCCCACTTGACAAAAAATTTATATGTAGTGTTGTGCCTTCCCTAACGTACGATGATGTTATCAGATCAAAGTACATGTATACCTATCTATTTTGTCTGTTCTGCTCCACAAAAAACATTATGCATAATATTCCTAAGAAGATGTTGATTTTGGTGGCGATGATGTGATGATGGAAATGGAAATGCAAAGCGTGCCCTGTTTTACTTTGCATGCAATCCTTTTAACGGATACCTACCTCCCCATGATGGATTTTTTATTTTAAAAAACTTAAATAAAAGGATGAATTCACCTTATCATTGGCCCGTTCCCGGGATGTTCGATCAGTTGTAGCTATGAATAGGGGTAAGGAACCAACCCCGTGGGCTTAATTTGCAACATGCCACAATAATAATGGCAACCGATCCCTTACTTATTTATTCCTCATCATCATATTTTTTTTACACATTTTGTTGCATTTTTGTTCCTTGACAATGGGTACATTGAGTAGGATAAAAAAATACTACTCACGACATGATATACATTTACATATACAGCTTTCAGCTACATAGATAATATTGGTTTATTTTCTCTTGTTAAGACTTTAACGTTGAATAAAACAGTAGTCCTTCCATTTTCCCCTTTAATTTCTTGCTTTAAAAAAGGTTCAGTTGCGTACTCACTTTGAAACAATAGAAAACATTAGAGATATATTATTGTGGTGAAAATATATGGTGGCTAGATAGAAGTACATAATGACAGAGAATATAGGTACAAAGTTTACAAAACAATATGTGATATGATGACTGAATAGGACGTGAATGAAGGGAAGGTTGATGAAAATTGTAGTTATATGTGATGCGGTAGCTCATCATCATGTGATGATGATACTGGTGCATTTTGCCCATCCCACTTATTTAGTAACACATTTAGTGCACCAAATGACGGCAGTCAGAAAAGGCATCATTATGGTAATGCAATAATAATAATGGACATTACATCCGTCCTCTGGGTCAGTCCCTCCCAATCTCATTTTCATCTTCTCTCTCTCTCCTCATCTCATCATTATTATAGTTTTTGTATCCACAACCGTTTTCACAAAGTTTTGCTCAAGTTCACAATGAATACTGTTTACCGGCGAAAAGTGGTAGCGCAGCGGCAGCATCCTAGAATAGTAAGTTTCGGCTGTGACTGTGAAGTGGATATTGTATACTCTGAATTACGTCTGCTCAGCACGTACAAATAAATAAGAAAGATGTTTTTTATAAATATCGACATGAAAGAATGTGAATACTATTATTCATTCAATGTTAACTGGTATTTTAGCCCCACCACATTAAGAAATGCTGCTTTGATGGCATCTTTAGTACACATGTACAATATGAACTGGGAACATTTTAAAAAGTCAAATTAGGTACTATAAATGAAGTACTATAAAACTGACCATTATTAGAGATACACGTCTTTTCAATTTGTGGTAGCAATGACAGGTGCTACTTCTAGTACTTTTACATTATCAATTTGGTAGTTATCGTGCCAAATTTTACACTTGTAAGTACGAGATTGAGCATTTTATATATGGACTATAAACAATAAAGTAATATGTACAGAGCACAGTGTTTTACTAGAATCATTCTAGTAGCATGTTTTTGACGGATCTTGTGGCTCGGATTCAGTTTTTAGTAAAATTAACCGCCAAATTGAATTTTGCCTTTTTGTCTCCTCTTATGATGAAGATTTTGCTCAATATTATCTTTACAAAAAACACAAGGCATTGGGCATGATTCATAGTAGTATTACTTGGTAAAATCATGCAGGTGGTACCAGAAAAAGTAAAAAAAAGATAACATATTGCACATTCATGATATTATTTAGGTTCTAGTAATAACGCTACCTAAAATAAGGCAATTTTTCTAGAGACAATAATTGAGACGTCCCAAGGAGCTACCTTAATTGTAGAATTGTGAGACAGAAAAATAACATGGCTTAATGGAAAAAACGAGGAACGTAAACGAGGCTTAAAAATCGGTACTCTTCAATTTTCTTTGAGCGACATAATTATGGACTTGCAACAATGATGATGCGATGAAAGAAGCTGATGAAGTTGAAATTGAAAAACTGCTAACTACCCCTCTCTACCAAAACAACAACTTGATTTACACTGTAACATCTAAATATTGTTGTGAGGACAAAGTTGTGGTGCCGTAAAATTTCATTTGAAGAGAATACTTGGTCTACAACAGTTTAAAGGCACCTCCTTGGTCTGTATAAAAAACGTCTATTGGATCAAAAAGTTTCCTAGAACGCCACCGTTTTTGAATGGTTTTCACCTTGATTTGCCAATTTCAAGTATGCGTGTTCTTGTTGGAATTCATGGACTCCCACCACCACTAGTAACCAATTTCATACAATCCAAAGGAAAATCTCTGATCATATACTACTTACATCATCAGAGTGCAACCTGAATTAAACCTTTTGTCAGAACAGCCCACAAAAAACTACTCCTACAGCTACTGTCAATCAGATATTTAGAATTACATTTGTCCTTAAAAGTAGATCAACGCTCGTAAAAATGGATTTGTTTTAGACCCACCTACCCCACCAAGCCATCTTCTTACGTAAAGTTACTTTTTTAGACAGGGGATGAAAGAAAGCAAGGCCCGTACACAATTCTATAATAAACAAAAAGCTACGGTGGCTCATAAATCCAAGTCAAGATCATCCCATTTGAGAATTCCCTAGCCTTGTTATTCGCCTTTTTTCTATAAAACATTCCCATTCAAGTAGTTCTCTTCTCCATAAATTTCTGTTGATTTCATAATGATGTCCCAGTGGTAAAGTATTCATAAAATGTAATATGACTGCTTTTATTGTAAACTTTAACCATTTCATTTAAACAAAAAAGTGTTGATTGCTTGAATACTATTATTGCGGTGATCTTATGATAGATGTACTGCTACAAGTAAATCCACGAAAATTATGGTGGGTATACTTAACACTTTCATTTTAAAAAGGCATAAGGTTTACTAAACCCACAGGTTTGTAACAATAATAAATATTCCATTTTAAAATGATTTATATAACAGTAGTCATTTGATTTTACTTGTCCAAGGCAAAAATTTGTCAGCAAACATTAATTTTTTGATAAAACTTTCCCGTCAATAATCAAAAAAATTTCCTGCATTTGCAACAACTAGCAATATAATAAACTAACTATGTTGAGTACACTGCTCTCTAAAATTATAAAATGTTTGCGATACATTCATTTAATTTACTAAAGCAAAATACACGTACTATCTAGTCGTAAACGTTATTGGACAGTCCTTATGCTGAGCATATTTACAATAACCACCCATTACTTCTTTCTCTTTCTCTTCCTGTTTCCCCTTTCTCCACTTGTAAAACTTGAATAAGAAGGCATCAGCCACTTTTGCTTTTCAAGGTTCATGAATTTTTTATAATAAAAAGATTTCGCTGTTCAAAACAGAAGTATTTATCGAATTCCTTAACTCAACGCAAGACAGAACAGCAGATGTTCAAAAGCCCATGCTACTACGATAGTGCGCTGCTGCTTGCTGCTGGCATAAGAAGTTATCAAGAGAAACCGTGATTCAACAAAAAAAGTAGATAATATGAATAGGCAAGTGTCAGTAGCTCGCGTTCTGTAATCCTTTTTTTCGTCGTCTTTTTTTTATATATATCCGAATCTGTCTACATCAGTGTTTTTGAGTATCATTATCTCATCCATTATTGTATATATCAAGCAACAGCACCCTGCGATGTCCTTCTCTTCAATCACCATTTTACAGCACTGAAAGTGCACACATGCTCCTCAAATGATCAATGTGGTGTGGTGTAATGAACTATTCAATTGTAGGGACGTAATGAGATTTTAAAGAATTGAAATCTAGAATGCAAGTCAAAACAATTATGCTTCTTTGGATAAAGGAGTATGTATGTATGTATATGTACATGGCAATATCAAAAGCTTCCCCATCTCTCCAAAAGACGAGTTAAGTTGGTATGATGCGCTGGCACTGTGTGGAAGTTTTTTTAAAACAAGCAATCCTAATGGCATCCGCAAGAAGCACAGAATACCAGGAGGATTACAATCATAAAGAAATCCAATTGACTATTTCAAAGTAATCATCCCAGCAGGATCATTTCCATTGCTTCTTAAAGCTGGCCGCAACATTTTTTCTTGCTGACGTTTTGTAAATAGAACTATCATCGTCATCATTATAATGAGAAGCAGCGCATCGCTCATCATCATCATGATAGATTTTTTTAGGTATCCACTCTAATCTCATCTACTGCTTCTTCATACAAATCATCATCTCATCAAATAGGAATCAAATCCCATCAGGTAATAAAATGCTTCCCTTAACCACAAGACAAAAGACGATTGTAAAACAGCTCAATCACCTTCACCACCATGCAATTCGTTCAGCGTCTTTTAAACTAATTTATATACCTACTCTTTACCAGCAACAGCATAACTTGCATAACACAAAAGCATTATATTATTATATTGTACACCTCTCCATAATATATACATCATGTATGTGTACATTTATTTTCGTCAAAATTATAATTTTAAAGTATTTTTTCTTTCTTTCTCCTTCCAACAGTTATCATGAAAAGAGATGGTGCTGATGATGGTAATGAAGTCTATTTTTTGATAAGTCATGCATGCCTCAAACTTAATTTTGGAGGTTGAATTGAAACATCCTCTTATCATTTACCTATGTAACTTGTTCACTGAAGACTTTTTATGTAAATGAGAGAAAGAGGAAACGTATTTTTTTATTCAAGTTAGTTTTGATGTCTGACGGGCGTCCTAAGTACTGTTCACGCATTTAACGTGGGTACATAATAATAGCAATACAACAAAAATAATAGACAGACAAACGGATCTATAGATTAAGAGAAATAAAAATGAATGGGAATGCGTAAACCACTTTTTAAAAATAAGCAATAGTAATGATAGGGTGTACTTTTTATTCGTGGCGTAAAAAATGGTTTCATTCCGTGAACTCATATTATTATCACCGAAAACTAAACATTGTGTAACTCTTTAATGTGCATGTATACAATTTTTTAATATTTTTTTTCTTTCCAATAATTCTTATAAATTTTCAGGTTTTTTGGAGCCTGTGCTCAGCGCATTAATGTTTTTTGGTGTTTCATTCTTTTCAAAAAAAAAACTTGAAAAAATATACGAAAACAGCAGCACGGATCGGATAAAACAATTTTTACGTGGTAAACAGCAAATTGTGGAGAAAAAGGAAGCATCAATTATTATTATTATTGCTCAGTTGAAAGTTGCATGATTCTACATTATTATCTTTGTATCACACTATTTCGAGGACAGATTTTTAAAAAACACAATAATTCCTATTTTCGTGGATAATTAAGAACCACAATTTTTAACTAGAAGAAAAAAATCGCACAATTAAAATTGAAAGTCCCTACGTTAACATAAACATAATCATTGTTATCCCCTTTCAAATGCTGTTTGTGGGAGAAACAAAGTGTGAGAATGTACAAAAACTTAATTTAAAAAAATGCGACATCAGCCACAGAATTAAGCAACAATAGTCATACTCATATTATAAAAATGTGTTGCTGTCTGCTGTTGATGATGATGATGACAGAATAGATAAGGTAAAAACCTGAACTGTACACATTCTTTCATTTTTTTTACAGTCAATGCGTTCAAAAGGTTCACAGGAAACTAGACTAAATTCAGATGAATGAATTGACTGAAACAGTCCAACCAAGTTTAAGTACGTTTAAATCGACTACACGCCATTGTGAAAAAGCACGTCTCTCTCTCTACCAATACACACAACATAATCTTCATTATTGGAGCACAACAATCCATCGAAATCGACACTTTCAATAATGCTTCCATTGAGAGTGCTAATAGACTTGTATCATAAAAATAAATAGTATTTAGAGGCTGACAAACAGCCACCTGTTATCATCACAGGAAAAGAAGACTCTTGGACTCTTGTTAAATAGCCAAAATGAAGATGAAACTCATTCGTCATGCACACTCACACACACACACACTCGCAATCGAAATGACATTGTCTTTTACATTGTTTGTTGTATTCTTTTAAATGAAAAGACAGACAAAACACACCACCACCAATTAATAGCACCACACCTTAATCTAAAGTGGATGACCAGCTACCGAGTTGAATGCTGCAATTTAAAGAGAGAAAAAAACAACAAAACGACCCTTTTGTATCCTCACGTAGCAGCAATATTACCAGAAACCTGCCCCAAATAGGCTTTTAAAAACACTTCAAATTCATCACTCAGGTTTATTCAAATGAAAGAGTTAAGACTTTGCGATTGTTTTTTTCTACTCCTCTCTAATAGATCTCATCATCATCACTGACTTTGTTGTGTAAATTTATTTACTTTTTGTTGACTTTGTTATTTTCAAATGCTGAATTAACCACCGTTTAACAATGCTCACGTTTAAACGACTGATGACAACAACGCCAATATAATGATGCTCAATTTCTAACAAAAGTTTTGTGCTTTTAATTGGCTTTTATGTGGTTTCGGATTTCTACTGAATGGAGTACGTTGCAACATGATAACTCAATCAAGTACTGTCAAATATCAATAATATTTTTTGTCCAAATTAAATTGAAAGAGTGAGGAAAGAAACCTTACGATATCGATATCTTTTATGCTATTAATTTTTATATTTTTACATTTTAAAAAGTTTGCATTTTTGCTTTACTTACCCAACAGTCGGTAGTAGTCTCTCAGTTCATTCAAAGGGGGATCCATCTTTTCTGCGTTAAAAACACTTGTAGACTTTCTTTCTTCTTCTTATCCTTTTTCCAAGAAAAAAATATGTATCAAGCCACTTGTTGTGCACTACTGCAATATCCATCAAAGGCACAACACAGTAGCAGCAAGCAGCACAGCGCTTTCCTCAAGATAAACAAACCATACCGTACATATTTTTTCCAATGTTGCTGCTGCTGCGAAGAAAAGAGTAAAAGCACTCAGCAAAAGTTGGCGGCGCAATATTGTCTGCTACCACCACCATCAAGATCCTCATAACTAAACGTCAAAATGTCGTTAGTGTGTGTAGTAGAGGCAAGTCAAATTATCCGTATGGGGAGACAATTCCAGACTTGTAGTTGTAGTAGTAGTAGCAATATCGTAGTAGTGATTATATCATGGTTTATGCTTGTCCACATATCATTCATTTTGATAAGTACGTTGATAAATTGCAATAAAATGTATGTATCCGTTTCTATTCGAACTGAAACTGAAGATACGACGACGACACGACACACGGTTATGTCAAAATGCTTGTCTTATTGCGGTTGTGTCCAGGCGAGTCGCGTCCTCTGTCTAAAATTTCTCAAGTTCATCTAGATATACGAGTACGACGACAGGTAGGCAAGGTTCACGTTACCCCAATATAGGTCCTAAACCTTTCCATTAGCGAATGGCGAATGTACGTACATACGGTAAGAGTATCTTGACTTTTATCAGTATGATAAGGAAAATCAATTTTTACTTAACATGTCAATAAAAGAGGAATATGTTATTATTATTATTATTACAAGATTACAATACATTAAAAAGGTCCGAAGTTGTAAAAAGTAAATTACTTTGAGTGTTATGCACTGATATACATTTTTGTTTCTCAAAAAGAAAAGGAAAAATTTCATTAAAATTTCAGATATCGCATGTCCAACATCGTCAGGATAATCAGCTGTGCCGTTTTTTTTCGTTGCTTTTTTTCACACAAGTTAAGTGTTTTGCTAGTTAGCGACTGATGATTTTGAAAATTAAATCATACTAGTGTATACGCACAGATAAAAACCAGTCTTCGAGGTTTCATTTATCCTTATCCCAGTTTTGAGGTGCCGACCGGCAAAAAATTGCATTAAAACGTCAAGATATGGATCACATCACAAAAGGCTTGTACATTCTCCGCAAAGTTTTCTTTTCCTCCAAGCAGTTAGTTACACACACAGTAGTAAGCAGTATGGTTGTATCCTTTTTTTACCTTGAAACAATTCACATGGTCAGTCAACAGAGCAAGAGAGCAGCAGCAGACAGAGAAACAGAAAATAATTTCCAGTTGCTGCGAGTTCTTTATTTCTGCTTCTCATTATCGTTATCACTCCGCATCAGATTAACTTTACCTTGATTTGTTATAGCTTTTATTGTTGCTTCTTGTATAATCAGTTAAACGAAATCTTGAATGCATTTTTTGTGTCGTGCTTGCTGAGTTGAAGAAAACTTGATAAATATAACAATAAACAGGTAAGTATGCATATACCAATCATACATGCAAAAAAATAAACTCTCCTCCTACATTCATCTCTGGGTAAACTTTTTTTTGAATCACTGTAAGTTGTCTTACTACGGTTTATTACACGACAAGCACCTGTGAATTTATTTTATCATGGACCAATAGGTAAACAATAAATAATAAATCGTGGACAGTGAGCATCCACTCCCAGAAACGAAAGGATCTTCAACGATATATATTTTTTATTATTATTTGCAGTAGATGTTTTTTCTCTCTTTTCTTCTCCCACCTTCTCCTTGGCTAGCTACCCAACAAGAAGATGACAAAGCTTGAATCAATAAACTTGAAAAATGACAGCTGAACCAACCAACACAACAATAAGACAAAAAAACTTTCTTTAACAAATGTGTAGTCAATATTTAAAAGTATTATTGATACGTATCACTACTGCTGCTATATACACCCATATGCACACAAGTCCTCCCTTTTGCTGATGCAGTGTGCTGATATGATATCACGCATTTGTGTTGGTATTTTGCTCACATTTATATTCTCACACTGTTAACTGTGCTTATATTGTTATCACCACCACGCGTAATGCCAACGGCCACAGGTTAAAAAGCACGTCACTCCTTTCCCACTTACATAAAAAAACTCAAAATCCAATCTGATATTTTATATCAATTATTATTGATACTGCGCTTGCTTGGCTGAGGCACAAGAAGAAGACACTCGGATTCATTTCAATTCATCATCTTTGAAATTACATTGCGATAATCGGTAGAGAAAATAAGCTATGGGTCATATAAATTATATATCAATATTGCAGAATTGGTCATTGTTTAGCAGTTTTAGTTTATGACAGAGTTTTCCTTTTTTATCATTTTCTTTTAAGCGCACTTTATCGTTATTTTATTCTGGTTGTACAAAAGGTGAGGCGAGCCCTTTCCTCCTCGTTACTTCATGTAGATTCCATCTTCTTTTTTAGTGGCAACGATCACATACTCCATAGGACATCGGCAGGAGCTAAAATGCTCTATTGGAAAAAAAGTTGATAGCTGATTTGTGAGGATGACGACGATGATGATGACTAAACAAAGTTAAACTGGGAGCAATGATAGAGATATTTATGCATTTAAGAACATAATAATTTTTTTTAACCACACAACCCTGCGACGTCCAAAACGTCAATCTTCAAGTGAAAGAACAGAAACTTGATTCGAGGAGATTATGGTGTTGTTGTGCACACTCCACACATTACCAAGAACAGAGACGTCAAAGTATTAACTGTCAACATCTCACAGTCACCACTTTTTTATGCAATCACTACACTCTCTCTATATATATTGTATTATAACGTCTCTTTCTCTCTCTAAATACACATTTTCTCATTATCATCATCTTCACATATTATACGCATGAACTATGATGACGATGATGATGGCGTCTCCCACAAAAACACGCAGTTATGACAGCAACAGTCAAACCCTAGTCACTGAATGACTGATGGAAAGTTAAAAAAACGACAAAGTCTCCAGCTGAGTCGTGTTATGTTTAGTGTGTTGTTCCCTCACATAAAACTTGTAATAAAGTTATCCTTTTTGACTGTTACTAAAAAGTATAATATTTTTATGAACATGTTTGTTTGAACACGAAGTTGATCTGGTAAAGAAAGATGTGTAGTGGTACAAACACTACAAACACAAAGTTGAGCAATTTATATATAGTAAAATGCTTTATTTAATATGTGATATAAAGTGGCAAGATTCATTGGCATGCCATGATGGTGATGATGCGACGATAATAATGGCGATGCGATATCCAACGTGTGTAGATTTTACTTTGTTTCTTTTCTCGATTGAGCTGTTTTCTATACGCACGCACACATCACCAGCAGCAGTAGTCTATAGATAGACCATCTTATTTTGTGCTGTGTGCTGTTGTTGGTGTTCATTCTTTCACCAGTAGCAGATAAACAAGTTGATGGAGACTGAACTGGAGTCAAATGATGGACAACACCAGCAACAGTAGTACAGCAACACACACACACGTACACACGGTCTTACACTTTTAACACACTCACTGGCGCTATAACATGCGGTGCAGGTATTAATATAATATTTTTATTTTATTACCCTTTTGTTGTTGTTGTTGTGAGTAGGGAATGTTGGTGCAGAGGCTACTACGTTTTTCTTTGCACCACGTATTTATGCGCAGCTATCATCATCAAAAGACCAAGATAAAAGGTAGGTAGGTAGATAGGATGATGATGATGTTGTTACAAAAAAAGGAAGTTGAGTTTTAACAAACTGGTACTGGTGATGATGACGATGATGATTGTAATATAGCGATGCAATAAGGATGACTGATTCTTGCTTGGCACTACTCTGAGGACGGTAGGGTGTGCAGATCACGTAGAGGACAAGCCGGATTCACACCTGACTGGAGAGAAAAAAGCCATCAATTAGGTTTGTATGACATGTCCCAATAATAATACGAACAAATACTTATTTCTAAATTGTAGTCAGTTGGACACTTGGTCAATAAAAAGGGTATTGAGGACTGTGTGTTGTGTAAAAAAAGATACATACAAATGAATAAATGCGTAAAACATGTGACAACTAGAACTAGAGAGAAAAATTAAGATGTTTATCTACATTTTTAAAATGCTACTTTAAAAGCTTTTTATATTGAGGTACTGCACGACTGTTGTCAATTACATTTTAGTACATTATATTAGTAAGAAAAAGTTGTTTTATGGCGTACACAGTACACCTTTGATTACATCATCGCATTAATAATATCCCATTTATCTACGCGATGGCATGAATGAATGAAGTTGTTTCAAAGTTTTCTGAAAATACTTATTTAAAAATATATTTGTCAAAAGTATGAGCTAAGACAAAAAGACATGGAGAAACAAGAAGAATTACCGCCAACTCATTATATTGTAGGCAAGCAAAAATGAAAGTATTAAAAGGATTCTTTTTGAAGCTGCAGACTATAGCATTCAAATATGGGGTGAATATAAAATATTACTGTGGAGTATACAGGAATAAAAAAAATGCTTACAGTTGATTTCTTATATGAATGGATCTGGAGTACAGGCAATCAATGAATGAAAATTGCTTCCACAAAATCAAGTGAAAACATTGATGATGCTCGAAAAAAATTACTCATGCGTGGTCACTTAATAATCTGCTCACTTGGTGAAAAGTGGGAACGTAACCGCAAAAGCGACCCACAAAAACCACAATGAAAAAGATCGCTTAAGTATATCAAGCTTTGAAATTATTGTAAACGAAGAACCCTTCTCAACAGAACAGCCATATGAATACTATTAAACGTTCTGAACAAAAGGTCTTTATTGAATCTACCCGATTTTCAACAATTTCTCAATTTTTTGTGTTCTCACCTTTGTTCCTCCCACAACGCAGCCAAACGAATGAATGCAATTCAAATAAAAAATCTGAGACAGGGATGCAGGGGTAAAAACCGCACTGTCTCTTACAAAGTCTCAATCAGTGATGCTAAATAGAGTGTATCATGATAAATGAAATAACACGGTAGTCACAAGGAAAGAAACCCGTAAAAATGTTTTTTCTTCCAAAAAACATAGCACAACAACAGCAACTAAAAGAAGCAGCACCAAGTCACACTGATGCTGACAGACTGCTTATGCTTTCCTTTTCCCCGAGTTGATGATGACGGTCATCATCATCTTCCTTGTTCTCTCTCTAGTTTTGTGGTTTGGTTTTTGGCTCCGCATCTTGCATGAAAATACTTTGCATGTAAAAGTAAATGCTTATTGAACCTTTCCCTTTAAAAACATCATTGCAACATTCATAAAAAAACCAGTATGCATAAATACTCACTCATACACGTATACTATATACACTTATGTGATACGGTTAGAAAGAAGGAAGACGAAATGGTGAGAGCAGCAGCACGAGGTTCACCTCCATCACACACCACCACTTGAAGCATTTTAATAATACGTAAAAAGTATAAAAAGTACATTTATAATATACGCAAGTGGTGGTGGTGGTGGCGGTGGCGGCGGCTACGACAACAAGACGGTGGGTGACGGTAAAATGAAGAGAGAAGAAGAGTGAAGTCCTATTATACGATTAGCGTATTAGAGAGAGGGGGATTCGCTCATGCGGAATCCGAATCGGGCGTTCCTAACCAGCCTGCATATAAAAGCCGGCAACAAATCAGCAAAAGAGTAGGAAGGAAGCAAAAAAACATACTCTGCATTCATAAGAGCACTAGGACCACTCACAACAACTCTCTCTTCTCTTTACTCTGTTGCTCCTTGTTGAACCTCCGTCGTCGTATTTATTATTAATACAATAAGTATAAAGTATTCTTTTTAATGTGCTGCTACTACACAACAGTTTACTATTTGGATTTGGAACTAACTAGTGCTGGTGCTGCTGTGTGATGGTGGTAATAATATATAATATAATATTATGCATCTAATAATACCAAAAAATAAAGAGAAAAAAAGTCGGTCTTTTTCTCCCTAAACACAGGGTAAAGATAACAACAAGCTAAATATATTCCACCTTTTCTTCAAATGCAAAATGCAGAACGTGCCCAGCTTTAGATGAATTTACAAAAGTATAAAAACATTGTGTTTTGTGTGTGTATGTGCGCATAGCGTTTTCTACCGTTATATATGATGGCAGCTCCAACTGCAATATTATATGAAAATTACAATGTTTAAATGGTGGTTTTGGTAATATGGTATAAAGTGAAAGGGCTTCCCCCTTTTATTTTCAGGACAGGACAACAGCAACATGCGTAATATTATTCCGGCTTCCTTTTTTCCTTTTCCTTTCTGTCTATCTATGCAGGTATATATAAATGTATGCTGTATACTGCTATTTTCATCCTAGCTGGCATGACTTGTCCCATTGATAAATAAATATAGAGGAATGGAACACTCATTTTAAAACATTTTTTTTACCCTGCGTTCTCCTCCCTATACCGCATCTAATAATGAACTGTGGTTCAGCACACAACAAAACTCCTATTTTCTTTTTAATGCTGTCATGAAACGGTTATGAAAAATTCAGTTGAATTATTCAACCAAACTTCTTTTTATTTTTTAAATATAAAAGGCACATCTCCTACTTTAGAATGAAATCAGAATGAATCTAACCATTTTATAATATTCTTTCATTCGTTAGTGATATGCTTTTTTGGTTTGTAGTAATAATAAACATACAGAACACATAGATGTATTCGTCATCGTCACTTACCACTACTATCATCACCAGCAGAACCAAGTATTATAATAATAAACAACGAAACCAACATGAGAACAGACCCACTCGGTAAAAATACGGCGTCTCCGATATCACAACAGCACATCAAAAAAGAGACCCCAGAATGCATTAATCGGCACACTGTGATATTTTTATTTTTGTACGTAAATTTATTATCATGAGCCAGCGAAGCATTCAACCACTGCGATGCATGTCCATATTACATACATATTACAAGATAAAGTATTTATTTGAGCTGATCAAGTTGAATGAAGTGAAAAAAAGAAAAATGAGGCAAGGGAGCAAAACCGCTTTGCTCCCACCGCAATCGTCACACAAAAATGACACTGCTGCTGCTTCTGCTTGTAGTTGAATATATGGGCTAATGCCACTATCAGCACCACTACTTTGTACTTTATTCTGAATGAATAGTTAATCTGAGCGTTAGTGTTAAAGTACGGTAAGCCCTTTCAAATTTATCATGCTAGACTGATTACGAAAAAGACCCGCAAAAAATCTATTAGTCTCCCTCATCGTATCACTCTCGTCTTTTGTCACTCTGTCACTCTCACATACCGCAGAAGTACTAACAATGTACTGATGTATTTTTGTATTAATGAAGAGATCACCTTTTCACCAACAAAGCAGATAGAGTCACACTTCTCTGATCAAGCACTACTAGTACACATTTGAACAAAAATGAACAATGGAATTATTAATGTATTATCCATTATGTGAGCGGAAAGACGAAAATATCTTAATCCTTCATCACTTCTCACTATATAGAAAAATATACACTGCTCCACATTCTAATCACCTTTCCAGCTCAGGGGTTCATTAAGAAGCAATGTCTACAATGTGTATCCTTCCTTCAGTCATGAAATTTTAAAGGAGAAAGACGTCGACAGTGACAGTAGTGTGCGGTAAATGAACTTTAGAAATGCATAAAATGTTTAATAAAAGTACAAGTTTCAGCAACAACAAAGACGATGAGCTGGTTAAGAAGACTGTCTATGAAAAGTGAGAGTATGAGAGGGGCACAAATTGAACTGTCGCATTTACCAGATAGTTTTCAAATACTATCCACTTTGATAGAAAAGAGAAAATTAGACAAAGACGTTATATGATGCAAGAAAATACCTTATAACGACTAGTAGTTTTATAAACTTCCCAATTGATTATTATTATAAGCCTAGCATAAAATACGTCCATTTCTTCATTTCGTATATCTAATATTACCTAATTTTTACTACGTGAATCTTTAATGAGTCTAATTTTTGTGGTGGTGGTTTGGTCTACAGGACAGTGAATTTTTAAGTTCCTCCCGGAATTTCCCTGCTATATTATGAAAACTGCCTGGGAAATGTAGTACCTACCTGTTTAAATAATTATGCAGGCTTTCCTATGTGCTTCATTCTCCAGTAGTGTAATAATGATACGGAAGCTCATTACAAGGAAAGGATGTATTGTAACTTTTAACAACAAGTACAAATTCAAATATCATCACATTACCTACTTCTACCACTGCCGCCATTAGTCGTCGATCATTATTAAAAACTAAAGGCATATATATGCTATATGCATATACGGTTCTAGTTTGTCGTGTCAGTAAATAACCTCAGTAGTATTTGGCTACATGTCTTTATATAAGCATTTTCTTTGTTTCGAGCCTTGCTTGTTTGGTTTGTTTACTGAGCAGGCTTTTTTTTTCTATTTTAATAAAAGCATAGTCTCCACGTACACAGTAGGTACTAGGTAGTAATGTCTCACTCTACCTCAGCGTCGAAATAATAATACCTAATATTTGTAATAATGATGATATGATGGTGGCATTATAGTGTTGATAGTTGGTACCGAAAGAATTATTGATCTTAATTTACTATTCAGAGCCACAGCGATTTTAGACACGCCCACATACCAGAAACAGAGGAAATGAGTGAATACATTAAAATCCGTTCTTATAAGTTTATAATGAGAACATTTGAAGAGAGAGAGAGAGGGAAAACTTATCCCAAGCAGGACAGAAATATATAATATTATTAGATTTTTCCAAGTTTTATATATACATACTATATGTACATTTCTTCTTATCTACCAACTACCAACATACACCAGTAAAAAAATAGTAAAATAGTGCACCTTTCTGATCATACTACAACAATGAGCATAATATTCCGTTATGTTAGAGTATACACCTTTTTAAAAGAAATAAAATACAAACATACATTTGAAAATGTTTATGCTTTATATACCGGACTCGGACTCTAAAAAATCTTTTTCTTTCTTCTCAAGACGAAGAAAGTTGTAATAAAAATGTTTGTGGACATGTACTCATTCATTATGCATATCGGTATAACCTCCATCCATCGGTTGACATGTTCATCGATATGTCTTGATATCTTCATCTAAAAAATGCATACCATGCGAGTGATATTGATATGTATCAGTATGTACATACATATACCATCATATTATGTATGTATTTTACAGTCGATCTAAGATGATGAGCCAATGAGTATGAGTGGATAAACTGCAAGGTACGAGAGAAAGAAAAAATCGGTTGCAATAAGAATAAGTAGACTTGCAATTTATATGCGAGAACAAGAGTAATCGATCGCTTCTCAATTATTTAAGAGAAACCAGCTTTTGCAATTCTCTCTCTCTTATTCTTTTGTATATTATTTTCTTTCTATTCCGTTTGTTTCTTCTTCTCTTATCATCAGTTTACATGATGACTGCGTTGAACATGTTTGAGTAGAAGAAAAAGACAAGGAAGCTGTATGTTGTTTGTTTGTAGGTATATTCACTAAAAAGCTATCTGTATTCAGGAAAAGTCGACTGGTTATTGTAATATTAGTAAACAGTAGCTAATTCTATATGATGCAAATAGCATGATTATTATTCGAGCATAGTAATAGTAATAAGCAGCTAAATCGTGTCCTATCAATCCAATTGTTACTTCATAATTGGGAGTATTCAGCAACTTAAACGTGTAGGCCATCATCATATTATACATACCTTTGAATTCGTTTTCATTCATATTACCCATTATATAATAAATATACTCGAGCTACGTAATTGTAGGTAACCCAATTTACAAGATAAGATATTTTAATCGATAAAAACAAGAAAGTATTCTATATGTTGATCGATTCACACGTAATATTATGGTTTCCTTCTGGTTGGTTTTATTTTGTTTTATATTTTTAATGATGTTGTTTGCAAGGAATACTGAGCGTAACATTTCGAAGAAGAGTCTGCCAGTGTTAACTACCTACACAAGTGTTTCTGTATATTTATTAGCTTTTTACGACAAAAAGGAAGTGAATATTATAAACACTCTTAAACACTACTTTGTAAAATATACATTTACCTATCTGCCTGCATACCTATTTCAAGTAAATATGAATTTTGTGCATTCATTTATTTGCAAAGTTTAATAAAATGGCAGCATGCCAATATACACTGAACATGAAAATTATTCCAACTTGTCGACAGAAAATGTCATCACTTTTGAAATAAAGGTAGTATGACCGTAATGAGTTCTTCCCGTGGCACTTACTGTGAGGAAAAACCAGTTGTCCAGACACATATGATGACAATGATAACACATCCTTTTTGACAGGCTTACACATAACAACTGCACATGACACATTACCAGTTCAGCTCCAAATAAATACAGCATGTTGATATATATTTATACCCATGTATTTATTATATGAAGAAATTTTTAAAATTTCCTTTTCCTTGACTTTACGTACTACTGACTGATGTTGATGATGATGATACTTTCTTCGTTCGTTTACTTTTTCTCACCAATGTCTAACGCACCTGATGTTTCACACATTTTTTCTCTAGATCTTTGTAGTACAAGCTACATAGAAATCAACATGTTACTCAATGTTCGGCTTTTTGTTTCAATGTAAATTCCTTTGAAAGATGATGATAATTCATGGTGAATGTACAACGAAGAAAGGAGCGATTACACTTGATGTACAACAACACACTACACAAGTAGTAGCGGTTGTAGAAGAGGTCTGATTAAGTATCAGAGTAATAAATCATACAGCATTTTACACCTTAATGATAGTGTGAACCATGAAACAACAAATAGTTGTACATATCATATAAGCTTGATGATGATAATGAGGCCTTCTTGACTTTATCATTATCATCCACTCAGAGAAATTACAGCACATACAACATAATCTCAGCAGTGTAACCTATAACCCAAGCCTACATCATATCGTCTTCTCCTTACACACAACAGCAATCTTATCCTTTCCTTTCGGCTTTGCGTTAAGATGTTTGTTTTTTACGTTATGAAAAAATATATAAAAGACAATGTTGCCTTTTTAGTTTTTTTGCGCGCTTTTATTAGCTTCATTAACTTTTCACAAAATTAACTCCTTAAAAGAACAACACCAAAATTCTTTTTTTTCCTTGTAGGTACATATTTTCTCAGTGTACTTACCAAAGAAAGCTTTTAACTAAACTATTAAAGTGAAGTGCAACTTATTATTACAAGAAGAAATAGTGCCGATATACTTAAGTTTTTTGACGTAATCATCATTAACGCCACAAAAGCAAAACTACCCCTCTCCGGAAGCAATTTATTAAAAAATTGCAGAGTAATAGAGAGAAAAGGTATGTATATAATATGTATTTGCGCAAAGTAGTGGCATGTGTAAATGATACGGTTATAAAAACTCAAAACAAAACTTTATAGGTATATTTTTATATTTCTTCCGTCCATTATTAGCACCTAATTTACAACACCAACCGATAATGCACATTTCATTTATTTACTTATGTACAATATCAAGTACAACAATGTTTTTCACACTCACTGACTGATGCTGTTGCTCTGCTTGCTGATGAATTTGATGAGGGACGACTTTCATTAATGTGCCCATACACTTTTTTCCGTCTTACGCCCAAGCACGTTTGTTATTGTTTGTACTTCATATTTTTTATTATTATCTTTCCATATCAAACTTAGCCTAACAACTACGGCTCTGTGTGTTCTATCCCAAGCATTTTGCTTCAACGGCGAAAAATGTTCTTTTTTCTAATGAAGTTAACAAGGGACTTATGCACGTACCATGATGATAATGTTGAGACCCACACTACTACTATGCTACTGTACAGATGCCGATGCGATGTGATGTGCCGAAACGTCTCCTTTCGTTGCTTAACTAATCGAACCTGTTCCTCACAAGAAAATAATGGATAAAAAACGAGCAATGCTACAATAGTTGATATTATTGTGCTTAAGCAAGAGTTTTACAAGGCATTTCATTTGCAAGCTAGATAACTGGGGTGAGTTAAAAAAGCATGATGATGGTGATGACGATGATGATGATGATGATGATACCAACAACAACGCAATGTTTTAAAGATGTACAGTCTCCCTATATCATACATTCCATTTATAATATCTTCTTTTTTAAACTATTAGATGCCTTCACTATTCCATCCATTTCATTGCCACACTACTGCGCTGAAATTTAAGTTTACTGAACCAATGAAAACTGTCGGAGTTACATTAATGGTATTATTATTATGACGAGATCCAGACCAAAAAGAGTTAGTGAATGAACGTGTATTATTATTACTATCATTATCATGACCATCATCATCATCAGTACAAAAAATGGGCTTGTATACTTGCATACATCACATCACATACCAAACAAAGCACAGGTATGCAACAGCAGCAGTAGCACCAGCAAGTGTCTATCTGCAGTGATGAATCTTTCACTTTTCTGCCAGCCACAAGAGTTTAGAGCGGTTGAGCAGGAGGCTTTTTTATTGTAATTTCTCTCGGTGCATGGAAAATAATGGAGTTAAAACAGCTCATGATATTCATTTATATACACGCTATTACTTTAGGGTTACGTGTTTAATGTTTTTGTAGTTTTAAAATTAGTAGGTATATCTCATTGCCATTATGGATTGATGTGCTGTGGCAATGAGCATTCTCTTGTGTTTGGTTAGCTTTTGCTGTTCATGAAAATGATAATAATGTGAATAATATCTCTGAAACGAGAAGAGAAACGCTGGTAAGTGAGCAGCATAGTAGTATCCAACCACAAAAAAATGTTAGAGTTTATGAAAGAGAAGTTTTGAACTGGAAAAAACAGTAGTTACAATAATTTTGTTATATTTTACCATAAACATATTGAAGGTCTTGTCAGATTTTTTAAAATACAACTGCATGGCAAATACATATCTGGTAAGTTTAGCAAAGGGGTTATGTGTTACGCAATCCTACGTAAAAAAAATTACCGGGTTTTATAATGTTTTTTGACATTAGTAGGTATGAATAACCTTAGAAGAACAGAAATGAATGAGACATGGCTGATAGCACTCTCTGGCTTACATAATGTTAGTATAAAGATACATATAGGTGAGAGGGTAGTAATGAGGAAACAACATCATTTCTGTGGAACTGTATTTTATTATGTAGGAAACAAGGAGCCATATTGTATGCTGTTGTGCTGCTGTAAGCGAGCACCCAGCACTCATATCAGTAAACAATATCACATTTTTACTTCTGGCCAAATTATAGAGGCATGCAGAATCATTATATCATTATTATGAAGTAAAAAGATGTTTCTAAAAGTTAACCATTTTACTCTAGTACGACACTCTTTTAATGTTAACACTGTATAATGAAGTGTGTTGTTTCAAGCAAGTAGCGTAAGAGTTCTTACATAATAATGAGTTGGTTTGCACGATACTTAAAATAAAGAGGGAGAAATAACCAAGTAGGTAGGTAAATAGTCTGGAAAGTAATAGAAGAACCTTCTTCCTTTATATAGCATCATGTCCAACTCGAATTATGCTTTCCAGTTGTGTTTAGTGTTTATTAAACTCATTCAGTTTTTAGTAAAAGGCTACTTCCTTTTTTTATTCATGTGTTTCTGCTGATTTACGTTTCACTTTGTAAATAGCTAGACATACCTACGTACTCAAATGGTACGTAAAATGCTGTTGTATATTATGGCATGAGAATGTATTTTTAATAATACATATTCCTATAATGGCGTGAGAGGGGTAAACTGGATATTTACTTCAGAGTATGAAATTAAGGAAAGGTAAACTTTTTAAAAAGTACATAAGAAATGAATACAGAAAAGTCTGCTTTTATTTTCAGAAATGTCCCTCCTCCATGCAAACACAGAATTTCAATGAGAACTTTTCGTTCACAGAGTTCACTCACAGTCAGTGAAGTCGCATCTACAACTGTGTTTTGATGTTCATGCAACACATTTCCAACTCTTCATTTTTTCGTTATAGACAACATGAAAATTCAGTTAGATAGATGCAAGGATTTTATGCGTATATAATCCTGCAAAACATAATTTAGTCTTTTGTAAAACATTTTTACGGATTCAGTGTGCCCCAAAATCTATAGATTGATTCATTTCTCCAATTTCTTTCCTTGAATTCCAGTATTAAATTAAATTAAAGACTGTCTGCTACTAATTCACAGGCTTGTTTAGTCATATTGAAAATGTAAACAACTTACAAAGCAATTGACAAGCGAGCATCTTCTTGTACAAATATTTCAATCCCTTTCATACTTGACGACATTGCATTGGTTTAAGCAGCAGTACAGGAAAGTCGGCAGTCTTCAAGCGTGTTTTTACCACTCATGACACGACATTTGACAAATAAATTGTTACTGTCACTGTCACAAGTGCCACATTATAATTATAGCCCATTAAAGAGTTTTTTTGCATCTCCATTCACTAAGTCACCAATACTATTATGACATCATTGTCATCAGAACGCGGTGAAATCTGAAAGGCTTAAAACTATTAAAATTTCTAAAGAATATATATATATACATAAGATGATGGAAAATGTCATGGGTCAAGGTGTTCCTTTTTTAATTTTTATTTTTCCTAAACTAAAACCAAGAACTTTTTTCAGGACTCAATGAGATCATTGCAATTATACACATGGTGTGTACAAACTTATCCTTAACTTGGATCAGTGTATGCAGATGACGATGAATGAACTTTTTTCGAACGTTGTTTTTGTTTTTTCACTTGTTTTTCTTTCAAAAGTTCAAAGTACAAAGAACACACTTTCCGTTCAAAAATGTGATGACGATAAAATCAAACATTTCCAAGTGTAACTTTTATGACTTGAGTAAAGCCACAACATACCATGAAAGAGGGCCCAAAAACTATAAAACATGCAACCATTATAGATAGTATACGCTGTAAAAAAATATAATTCTCTGTACAAAAGGAAGTACTTAGTTTATAGTCATGTATCAATTACAGAAAAACAAGATAAACTATTAAACCAAAAGAGAAAAAAAGAACAGTTGTCTAGAAAAATATTATGATAATTTTAAGAAAATGAGTTATTATTAAATAATACCCGCAACAAAATAACATATGATGGAAAAATTGAAAATTATTGAGAAACAAAGTATGTAGGTCTACTATTATAATATTATTTTTGTGTATTCCGTAGCCTTATTGCATTACAAATGATTATATATATACATATGCATGTTACTGTGTACAGATGCAGCAGAGAATTCTAGAGTTTAAACTAACGAAACATTCAAAATTCAAACTTTTGGATAGGTATGTTATTTATAATGATAGATCTGCTCGGTAGATTACTGTGTTGAGATAAAATAATCATTAATCGGTAAATGTTCTAAGGAAATAGCAACAAATGTGAAGAAATTATATGGGTATCACTGAACTGGAAAATGGTAAAAAGGTATGCATATAAGCAAAAGGTAAAATTAGGTATTATTTTTTGAACCTTTTTTTACTCCGTGCCAAACGCAAAGTACTTTTGCTTCTTTTCCATCACCTTCTGTGATACCGGGTGTTTTGTTGGTTTTTGTTCTTAAAAGAACTGCTCACGCTTGCACTTATCATTAAAAAGAAGTACGTTTAGTTGTATTGAAAGGATGAAATTTTTTGAGTTGTTTTATTTGCCTATGGATGTAAATATTTTCAACCTGACTACTAGCTGCAAAAAATAATACGTGATAATTTCCAATTCACAACAGTTGTATTTTTTATACAGCTGCAGATGCGATTTCATCACGATAATCATCAGGATCAATTATGAACCTGCATCTTTCGTTTTACCAATTTACATAATTTTGCCAAGCTAAAGGCAAGAAAAGGAAGACACATGAAAGCAATTGTGATCATTAAATTTATGTACTAGTCAGCTGAAACCTTTTTTTATGTGTTAAGTAGACAACCTTTGTGCACGATATATATTTTCCAGCGTAACTTTTAACAAGTACAGATGGATCATCAATTGTAAAAAAAAGTTTGCCAATTTTCTCTATCTCCTCTAAGCCATCTAGAACAAATATATTTAAAAGACGAAAAATAAACTTTTTGCATTTCTGTATACTTTTGCAATCAACTACCTATTCATATTTTGAGTAGGTAGTTTTCTATAATTAGCTGTTTATTCTGTTAATTTTATTAAGACTATATATTTAAGACTAAAATATTTAAGTAAAGACAACGACTTGTGACTTATAGGATTATAGAATAATAAATTGAAAGAGAAAAAAGAAACCTTTTTATTTGGAGGAATGCCGCAGATGTGCGTTTTAACGCATCAAAGCAAAGCGACATACTGACTGTACTGGGGCAAACTGAAATAGTAATATTTTCCAGTTGTATAATATCATTTACATTTAAATTAAACGTCACCAATTATTTCAACGTGATTAAAAGTTAACTGCTACCTAGTTATGCTAAACTAGAGACCTTTTTTCAAAACTGTCCTTTTGTAAAGTCTTTGTTTCTTCTGCGTATTATTTTGCCATTTCACCGTCAAAAGGAATTCATAATCACCTTATACAGATAATCACTATTAATCATCGCCATCATCAGAAAAATGTTCGTGGCTGGTTGTGTAACAGACTCATTCATTATCACCACTACCACCACCACCTTATGCATTATATAATATCGACAAGTTTTGTATGGTATCATAAATGAAAACAATAAAATGAAAAGGAATAATATGTATAATGCCAAAGTTTCTATTCATATACTTGGCCAGAGTGTTCGTGTGCACTTGCTGGCTGTCATCATTAATTTAGTGTGATGGTCATATTTCGTACTTGTGTGCTGTTGCTGTTTGCTGCCTACGACAAGTAAGTCAGTACTGTACCTATGTATGTATCTCCAACTCCAAGAGTTATTATTTCGGTGGTGCGCTGCTGAGTGTCTGTTCGGCCCGCGGTGAAGCTGAGGAGAGAGAGAGAGACCTAGTCTTTTGTTTGCCTTCTGTACTTGTGTATTACCACTGCTGCTGCTGCTGCCTGCTATGCGTTGTATGTACCTATACCCATGCGTGTCATGTCACCTGAAAGCATGAATAAACATTTTCATTTTGCGAAAATTATCTACTTGCTACTTATTCTGCTCCGCGTGTAATGTGCGATTCAAATGGGTAATATGCAAGTAATAAAAGCGATAAACAAAGCACATTATTACTCATAATACCTTACTGACTTGATGATGATGTGCTACAGTTGAACTGTAATTAAGGAGCCAGCAAATGTTACTGTTACAGCAAGTGGTTGGCTGGTTGCTGGTGCTGCTGGTGGTAATGATAACACTTGGTGGTTAATTATTAAACTTTTTACAAACGTGTACGAAATGACACCCATGTCATTTCGTACGGACTGGAATTGTTATGGCATGTGTGGAGTGAACCCAAACCTTTCCTTCACGCCAGGTTTTCGTGCACTTTTCATTAGTTCATTTAATAAAGGCATATCATATCATCAAAATGTTTTCCTGGTTTACCAATCCACCCTATGCTGAAGACGTTTGCGTTATTTAGAGAATGTTATGCTTTTCTGCTTTTGTAACTTAATGTTTCTCTTTCAATGCTTTCATTTACAGTGTATAAAGGAATTACTAATTAACCAAAAAGTAAACACAATATAGACATAAATAAAATAGTGAATATTTAATTGGATCCCTCAAAAAATAGATCAATGACTTAATAATACTGTATTCACGCAAACTGACTGTTGTAGCTTTATTTCAAAGGAAATGCATACATTATGCACTTTTATTCATTAAACTCTTCATTAAAATATATTATGCAGCCACAAGAAGAGCCACACTGGGAGCAAAGTCTTTCTTATATGCATAATGAAGTTATATACTTTTTGCCAAAATGACCCTTATTGTCAAACCGTGTTATGAAAAGTATAATTAACAAAACGTTAATTAACGGTTACAAAACTTGGAGAACAGTCAACATTAAGTGGCTTATATTATAGTGTAACTCAAGATGTCAGGACACCATCAAAGTACCTATGTCGTGTGGTGGGTTCATTTTGAAGTTTTAGATTCTGGCAGGCAAGCTAACGAAATTCTCCCAGTTTTGTGGTGACTATCTATTATTGTAAATACCATATATGTAGGTATTTATTTTGCTATTAAATATATGAAATGTTTATTCCAAGTCATATAACATGTTAGTTTTTAAACTTTGCCAGTAAAAACAGCAAGTCCTAAATATCAAGTACATATATGCAAGCTTAGAACAGCAAATTTCAAAATAGCAAAAACTAATATCAGTTCCCCTGGCCTGTTGAATAAACGGCAAGAAATTGCTCATATTCTTCAGAAACATCACGAAATGTCTGTGTGTGGCCAAAGTTGATAGCTCATGCACGCTAACAGAAAACTATTGGAAACTCTGTCATTCGAATCATTATGCATTTTTGTGGAACTACCTACTTTGAAAAGCAACCGTTTGTACGACTTTTGCTAAGGATGGGACATGCAATGAAATATATATATTTGATATTCAAGTACACGACATATCGTTGGAATATAGTCTGTTTAGCATTGAACTGATATGATAAGATTGGCGTATGCGTTTAAGAATTTGCAATGTACATATTTATCAATACCATAAGATAGCATGATGCATGTAAGTATGTAGGTAAAGTAAGCATCCTTTTACAACATTTTATTTTGTGATATGAAAAGTTCATATTCTTAGGAATACGGTAAACTCTTTCCAAAATAGATTTAAAGCTGTATTCGTGAAATTTATTATGTATCGTCTCTAAACGATCGGATAACAGCAAGCTATGAATGGCATACTTTATAATGGTATGCATTATGCATATACCTAGTACTTACCATCGACAAAGCTAAATTAATTCCAAATTATTGCATTTTCAATAGCAAATACTTGCGACATTCTATTACGAATGCCGTACATCTTCCTGTACAATGTAAACTGGCAACGAAGATGTATAATGGAAACACCAGTGTGTATACTTAAGTACAATAAAATATGTTGTGAATTCAAGTGCTCAGGTTCCTAGCAAAGAAATACTCTTGTTAATTTTCCCAAGTAAATTCAAATGAAAAGAAGAAAACATTTCAAATTCTTTGTACTAAATTGTATTATCTAGTTTCCGCTGATTCCGATTTTTCATGTGGCGAAGCAGCGGAGCAAAATGCTTGCAAAACTTTTTCATTAAAAACTTTGAGTATATGTTGTACCTATATAATAAACTGTAAAGTTGATCCACATCTGTCACTCATTCTCTCTTAAGGATTAATAATGGACCAAGAAGGTAAAATGTGTATAGTATAATAAGCTGGATGGTTGTTGTAGTGGATGTTCTTGTGGATGCTGCGTGCAGAAAAGTGTTAAACTTGATCATTAGTTAAGATTTTTTAAATATTTTTTTTCATAAAGTTCCCTATAAAAACATGACCCGTGTCCTTCCTGTCCATGATAAATGATAGGATATCACAAGTTAGTAGTAAACAGATCGTGTTTGAGTCTGGCTGGTAGAGGCTGTGTACTTGTTCTTTTCATCCTCCAAAACAAATTATTTTGAATTCATTCATGTTTCATTTCACTTTTCAGCCCAATTTATATCATAAAGAGACGGTAGGCTAAGATGTGTTTGTAAAAAAATCAGAAAATTACATCCTTCTTCGACACGCAAACAAACATTTTTTGATGTATTGGTGTCAGTGTAGTGTAATCAAAATGTATCGGTCAGCCTGGTCTCTGGAGTATGCATGCGAAAATAAGCTATTATGCGATATTAATGAGATGTGAAAGGAACTATATCAGACACCTTGTACACGACGCTGTCGACATT
Organism: Sinhomidia bicolor; assembly: GCA_027743785.1. Classification (NCBI taxonomy): domain Eukaryota; kingdom Metazoa; phylum Arthropoda; class Collembola; order Entomobryomorpha; family Entomobryidae; genus Sinhomidia; species Sinhomidia bicolor. Next base: position 46,680 of record JAHZMT010003032.1, read on the forward strand.
ATTTTTATGAAAAATAATTTTATTGCTGTTACAGATAACATTTTTATGCAACTACTATACTTGCTGATGCTTTGAACATATGTGCTTTTAGGAAGTGCATTTTTAAAAAATGTGAATTTGGCTTTCATGTGGTGAAACGGAGCGAAATACCTAATTATTAGTAATTATTATGGGATTGCAGGGGTTAACGGTTTCTCCAATAAACTTATAAATATATGTTATATGAAAATATGAATATATAACATCAAGAGGTTTTCCTGTGTTGAATTGACTTACCGTATGATATATTGACATCGCATGTCATTGTCGAAATTGCTGTATACCTACATAATCACAAATTAACTATGATAGTGACAGTATATAGCAGTATAAATAGCAGTATACCATTTAAAATAAACTATCAAATATAAATAGCAGTTGTTGATTATGAATACAACATGATCCGCCTTTGAGAAGAGTTGAAATAATCCAAAATTTGAAACTTTCAAATCTCAATTAATTTTTTCATTTCTATATAACAAATAAATATCTCGATGTATAGAGGACAGCCTATTGTACTTGTAGAATAAACCAAAATTATGACTTATACCACATATTTTTTTTATTTTGCGAAAAAGTAGATGAATATTTTATTGTAGATATTTATATTTGTTATTGTAATTAGTGACAGGTGTTTATTTTATTGTTGAAAGAAAACTCTAATGAAGAAAGGTTACTGCTATTGTTATTAGGTCAGAGTAGGAAAGCATAGATCATATTCACCATATTATTATTACCTATGTAAGCATTTTGATCTCAGATCTACACCATCACTCAGCTCCATTCAAATTGTGACATATATACGCAAGGTTATTGTAGAGACTGAATTTTCAATACAAACACAACGCACATTTTTGTTCTTCCTAAAGCACTGCCTTGAAGCGATTATCGCAATCGTGAGTACAATAGTAAGATTCTTTATTACCTAGTTTAATTTATCACACGAGATAGATGGTATATGTATTCATTGATGAAATAATACAAGAATCAACGTACAAATCGACTGATTTGTATGACCTAAAGATTTATTTATGATTAGAGTAAGTAAGAAACTACAATTGTACGAAATAAATTTGATTTATCAAGTTTATATGACGTCATAAAGCTAACAGCAGAAATTGAGGATTATACAATTATCGAAATCAATGAATGCATAAGCTTGCATTTGTATTTTGCGTTTGATAAACTTAATTTAATTATATTGTAACTTGCTTTAAAATAGCAGAAAAAAGTTTTTTGTCAAGCAAGTGTAAAGCGAAAAACTTTCTACTTATGCGATCCCACAATGCCCCAGCGTGCTTTACAAACACATTTGACAAAAGTCACCGGCTGCAAAAATTTTCATTCACTATCACGCATACGCTCGATTATGTTTACTGACAATTTTCTCTTTTTTGTGGATGAACGAGCTTGAATATACATATACACAATCAAGTAATTCACGTTAATCTGATTAATCTTACAATTCATGCGGTCTGTCATCTTTTATTAAATTATTTGAGCAAAATGCTCAATATCATCGAAACTACAAGCACATTTGAAATGCAAAAAAAATATCCATTTGTTCAGTTAAATACTCAAACGACACATTTTAGTAGTTGGCACTTCAGCAGTTTGGTATGGTGCATGGTTTGGGGCAAAAATCATCACACCGCAAACTGACAGACGCATTATTATTAGACAGGCCCGGCCACAAACCATAGATATTTTTTATTTTTTACTTGGCGTACGGTTTTGTTTGGTTTAACGAAACCATTTTTGGTGATTTCCTCTGTATGCACGTTGCTGACTATTGAGTATAATTTACAGTTGAAATATGTTGGTGATTACCCAGAGATTGGTTGTTGTTGGGAGAATATCGTGTGCTTGTTCAAAAAACCTTAGAAAAATGATGATGATTGTGCGAAGAAGGTAACAGTCAGCATAAGCGTAATAATAATAACAATACCATAAGTCAGCTCAAAGCGCTATCCTCAACACCCATCTCATCCGCCGGCTCCCTTCTTTTCAGTTTATCGCTCATTTTCTACAAAAAAGAAAAAACGAGAGAAGACCTAACCCTCAAATGAAGATGGCCCACTTCAGGAGAAACCATCAGAATTACCACAGAGGAGGTTTGTCTGTAAGTACTGACATACCGACTCTACAATATCTTAATTAATGAGAGACAGTGCTAAAGCTTATATCTAACAAGATATTACACCAAGCAAGCTAAAAAAAAAGGTGTTGGCGTATATGTGCCCAACTTGAAATTACATTTATAATACTTTTGCAATGTGAATGTGAAATTGTATGGTACTGTTAAACCCCGAGTAGAGTAGATTAGTAGATAGTGCTTGGATATGATGGTCTTGCCTGTGGTTAAATTATTTAAAACGAGATACATAATCAGTGAGACACTTTGTAAATGATTCAATCCTTTAGGCATGTAATGACGCTTTACAAGTCATTCACTTGTCAGTGGTGCTCATGTCAGAAACAGAAGAGGAGCAACTTCATTTGAGATACGATATTGTTAGGCTAGCAACCTTACATTGTTTTTACAGTAGTTTTACTTCTCATAATCCAAAATTATACATACCTGTTCTTGCTTCATCATAATTTTTCTGTGATACAAATTGCAAGGACCAAGTACGTTTATCTGCCTAAATGATGCATTATTACAAAGGGGTAGGCATAATAAGTATCGAATCTGACTTGCTTGCTATATGCTTTGGACAACTGGCAATATTTTGATTAGGTATACGTACACTGTAGACTTACGAACGACTATAATTGATAGGTTACCAATTCAATCCAGGAAATGAGTATCACCGGTTAACCAAGTTCAAGTCTGAACTGAACACTCATGCAGTTGGACAAATGATTCACAAAATTCACTGAACAAAAATGACAAACTTATTTTATTACTATTAACTAATATTGTACGTTAACTGAGCACAGGCACAAAATCGTAAAATTTACGATGGGAGAAATATTGTTTGACTGCTTAGAAGAATGGTTCTAGTACAAATGATAAGGTCTGTATTCTTATGTGTCTTTTGCATTAATTTTCTTCTTGACATACATTTTATGTGGACATTTATTTGTGCGCTAAACTAGACTTGGATTCTATAAATACAGTTCTTTATTAGAACTATAATATAACAAAATGTAAATAAGTCTTCAGCCTGCTGATAAAGGGCACCTGATCAGCTAGTTTTACCTGAACCAATTTTAATAATAGCTTTAAATACGAGTACTTATACGGGTATATTTTGTACCTTTGAATTATTGCAGACCTACAGACCTCCGAAATTCTCTCCACGAATCACTTTCCCCCGTTGTTTTATGCATAAATCAACTTTGCATGTTATTTTAATGAAGTCCAATAATGCCCATTGCTGCTTTATTAGTTTAGAATAGTTTAGATTATTGTCGAACTTAAATCATCTCACGTCTCCCCTTAAATAAGTAAGTACATCACCTATCTATTTGTATCTGTTTACAAAATGGTATAACCTATCAAAAGTTACTGGAAGATTCCTTTGAAAATAATCTCACTCAACCTTTAACATTTTAATGCTTCAAGTAACGATATACAGAAATTAGTCATAGTCGATAAGAAAGATGAAATAAAAAACCTGGCACAATTTGTACACATGAGAAAGTGTACAAGAGAAATAAAAAATGCAAAGAGACTTCTACCATATCATTATAACGATGCGATGAGTACTACTTTACACAGTTGGCAGTAGATTTGTAGATTTCAATTGAGCTGCTCTCTCGCTTCCAAAATATACATCTCTTCTCGTTAGAGCAACCTTCATCATTTCTGTCGTACCAAATACCTCAAGAGGGCAGGGTATGGCTCTGTTTTTATTTTATTTTATGGCAGGTTTTTATTTTCAACGAGAAGTTTCTCAAGTTTTTGGACTCTTTCACATAAAATCTTACTGGGCTCGACTGTGTGGCTTTTATAGAAAGATCTAACCACAACAGATGATCATCACATGGCGTAAGGATTGTGGATTTGTGGATAAGCCGTTTAGTTTTACATTCATTAACGGTGACAAGTTAGTTGAACTAACTTATTTCTAGTCAGATAAGAGATAAGTTGTTATAAATTAACTGCGTAAATTGTTGTTGAGTTTGCATGTGTTCTTAAAGTTGGTTTGCAGTTAAAAATTTTGTAAGATGTCGGCTCTGGCGTCAAACCGTCAACAGGTAATCTATAGCTAATTGATCAGTATAGTAAACCATTAAATTAAAAGATGGTAAAAGTTAGGTTGACTTTAATTTACTTATATTGTACTTTAAAAATTGATGAATAATGGTTTGGTAAGTATGTTGTATGTATAATGTTTTACTATTATCTTCTAGGTTCTGTCCTTGTTTAAACAACTGCTTCGAACAGGACAGCAAGTTTTTCATGAAGATTTAAGGGCTGTACAAGGTCAGTACAATCTCTAATAAAATCTTTAAAAAATATTAACATCCGATGCGGGCACCAATGCCGGTATGGAAAAAGTTAAAAATTAAGCATGTTAATTTAATTGCGAATATCTTGTTTAATTTTCAGCTTCCAGAGATAAAATTAAAACAGAGTTTGTCAAAAATAAAACGGAGAACGATCCAACAAAAATTCAGGAATTATTGCAAGTGGCAAAGGAGTCAGATGAGCTTTTGCGAACCAAAGTAATTCAAGCAAAGGAAGTTCGACCGAATGTCTACAGTAAGTCATATTACATATTATTTATTTAATCATTTTTATTATCGGTTTATAGTTATTCTTTTATAGACTTTAATTGGGTTAATAAAGTACAAAGTAAATGAAGGGAAAATATTTTTACAGGAATTAGACAGGACCACTTGAAAAGTATTTGCATTAACGCTAAACGAGAAAGATGTGCAGATTGCACCTGTGGGGCGTAATTTTGAAGAAATTGTGATGTGTCATTTCATATTTCTGTTTATGTAAAACTAGTGTTATCATGTAGAAGTAAAATGTTAAGAGATACATATATGATATATGAAAGTATGTGGTATAATATTATTCTCAAAACTGCTGAGTTGAAAGGAATTCGAAAAAGAAAACGATCTCAATAAAATCTGTTAGTAAAGATAAAGAACTTTGAGTAACGTTTCGATTTTTTCTAAAAAATTTGCACAAAAGACTAAAAATCAAATGTAATGAATGGTAGTATAGTTTAAAAACTTCGTTTGCGTGCTACTGACTTACTGAACTGTATAACCGCTTAATGCAATACTGATTCCTGATACAGCAGAAACTAATGAATTCGAGCAAGAAGATCGAGGTAAAGCTGATGAGGAAGAAGAATCGGGTCATTTCAGCAACAAACATTTGATCAAACTTTCTCCACTTCAAAAAGCCATCATTACCATTGGATCGGGATTGTCCTCCTTTTTTGACCCTACAAGGGCAGGTAAAGCCGACATCCAATCGCAGAAATTGTCTTTCAGTTTTTAAATGGCATTATTAATCAATATAGTTTTAAAAGACCTCACAGTGCTGAAATTCCTTCATCTTTCTATTAGAAAATATCGCCACATTTGGAGAGATATCAGCAGGAATCGTATTAAATCGTTTGTACAAAGGCATGATGGAAGACGACGAAGGACGGAGAATTTTACTTCAAAAGCCTAGAATTAATTCAAAGACAGTAGATTTAGACTATTTAGCATCGCTGCCAGAAGGAACCCTAGGGTGGACATACTCTCAATTTCTGGCGAAGAATAAAGTTACCCCAGACAGCCGTCTTCCAGTCAGATTTATTGAAGACCCCGAGTTGGCTTACGTTATGCAGAGATACAGAGAAGCACATGACTTGGTTCATACGGTCACGGGTCAACCAACTAACATGCTTGGTAATTCTTACATCCTTCTTTCTGTATACCAATGTAATTGTTAAAGCAGACAAGGGTTGTAAGAAAAATTTTCATTTAATTTAAATCATAAGTGAATCTAAGTGTATAAATCGGATTTTCAGGTGAGGTCGTAGTAAAATGGATTGAAGGGATCCAAACAGGATTGCCCATGTGTGTCACAGGAGGCCTTTTTGGTGCTACACGACTTCGTCCTAAGCAACGGCAACGGTATATAAACTCTCATTTAAAGTGGGCTATTGATGTTGGATTTACGTCCAAACCATTTCTGTATATATTTTACGAAGAAAGGTGGGAACAACCTTTAAATGAGCTACGAAATTATATTTGCCCCAAATTATTGACTCCACCTAAGTAAATAAATATTGTTTGCCTCTCATGAGCTGGCGCCAGCAAAAAAATGACGCTTTTCCCAATATTCAAGATTCATGATAATTCCAATCGCCATATTAATTATGTTGCATTCAACGTTTCATTTTCTCAATAACTAGAAAAACATTCCTAATTAATCATTCGTTCCAAGTATTTCCACTAAAATTACATAGTGGGCAGTAACGGAAGAGAAAGAAGTATCTTAGGCACAATGTAATATTACACCGGTAATGGTAATCAAGTACACATGTACCTTTATTAGAATAGGTATTTGATGCAGTCATGCAACACCAAATTATGTAACACCAACTTATTGTGAGCTATCCGGTTGACATAATTAATAGTTTGTAAGGCTAAACAGACAGACCTTTGCCGAAAATTATTGCTGGTTAGTCAATGAAATGATACAAAATCAAGAAGCGATACGTAAAGAAGGTTGTATCTCTTTTAACATAGACTCCGCAATATCAATCATTCAAATCAGAAGTATTTTCAATTCAGGCAAGCTTTCACCAGACGAATCACAAAGTTTTTTTACAGTCAAATGGCAAGTCTCATATTCATAACAATGAAATATTTACTTTTTAAGTATTTTTGCATCAGCATCAATTTTTTGATTTTTGCAAACCCGATTTATGGAGCATCGCTACTTCCCGAGGACACACGTTTAGATTTTAAGCGCGTAGAGGCTCTTTCCAAATGGATTGCAAGCAACTTAAACCCGACACTCAGTAATGTAAGAATTGTTACTGTCAATCAAGATTTTACGGAATCGTATTTGGAGAAAGTTAGTCATTGGAATTCATTTACTCTAGTAACTGGACTCAGTGTAAAACAGAAAGATTTTCAAATTCCATCTTTAATACTGGTACTTCTGGATAATCTCAACATAGAAAACATGATCTTTCCAAGCAAAAGCAATTTGACTCAATGGATCTGGCAATACGCGAACCGAAAGTGGGATCACTTTCTTTTTATTGGAAGAAACGATGAAGTTGAAAATATCTGGAATCACGCTATTTTAAATAAATTAAAATGGAAGTGGGGATACTCTTCGTCTAATCTTGGAAGAATTTTCACATCTATTCAATCCCATGAAAATCCATTACAACCAACAACGTTTAAAAATGTCGCATTGTTAAATACATACTTTAAACCGGAAATGTTTGCAATGGGGCATAATTTACGCGGAAGAACATTCCGATATACAGGATGGAGAACGTGCGCTCCATATCTCTTGGTATCTGCAGTTCATTCGAATGGGGATATGGAGTATGATGGGAGCTTGTTTCGTATTTTTAACGAGACTTTTCAAAAATTCAACTTTACCAACGACTACCAACCATTTGGAGGCGCCACATATGCAGAATATTTGCCAAATGGTACGTGGACTGGCATAGTTGGTGATCTGCTTTATGAAGAGAGACATTTTGATATTAGTTTTCACCTGGGTCTCCAAATAGTATGGTATGATTTATTGGATGTCAGCAACTCTGTGACATCTCTTAGAATAGCTTTTGTCACAGTTCAACCCAAATCTGAAGTACAGTTGGATGCTTTCTTACGCCCATTTGATGTGACTGTATGGATTTCTCTAGTCTTTACGTGTCTGCTAATGACAGTTTGTATGTGCATTTATGTTAAATGCCTAAATTGCATCAAATTCTCAACTGCGAAAATTCAGTGGTTTATTCCGATTATAACACCCTTCAAAATCGCATTGGAGCAAAACGTAAAAATTATTCCAGGAATAAAACTTTTAGCCAGCACCTGGTTTTTTCTAGTAATTATTACAGGATCAGCGTACAGAACCGAAATAATTTCCTCCTTGACTTTCCCCACACCGCCAACATTACCAAAAACAAATGACGAGCTAATGGCAAGGACGGATTATAATGTAATTATGAACAGTGTTGGAGCAGTTGAAATTGCTATATTTCAAACCAGTGAAACTCCTGCAATCAAAGCATTGGCGGAACGAGCTGTGTACGAACCCAGTCAGTTTGAGTGCATAAAAAGCATCATTCTTCAGCCGAAAACGGTTTGCTACTCGTGGTGCCCTATGCTTTTGCTTGTGGCCGCAGAGAAAGCAATTGTGGACCTTGATGTGGATCCTTTTGTGCTATCTGTTGACTCTGTTGCCTCTTCTGATCTAGGCGTGGGCTTCAGTAAGAATTCCCCGTACTTTGCTGGATTCACTTACATAATTAACGCCATTTTTGAGGCTGGGTTGTACAATTTGTGGGAAATGGATATTTATGCTAAACAAAGAAAAAAAGGGTTTGCAATGTACAAAAATTCTACTAATTCTATAATGCATGATAAGCTCAAATCTATTACGGACGAGATAAAAGGTATCAATGCGATGAAGCCTTTAAAGGTGGCTCATTTGAAAGTAATGTTTTGTATTGAACTTGCAGGATTGATTTTAGCTTTAATTGTATTTGTTTGTGAGTATGGGGAACATTACTTTAAAAAAGGGAATTTGATGAACGGTTCCGGTAAATCTCTTCGCATACTTTGGGATGCATCTCTAAAGTTGGTACATTTTTCTCTAACAGAAACTTTAATCAATAATAACAATTTGCAAAAGACGAACAATGAAGTTGTTGTGCGAAATGAAAACACTGAATTTCGATTGAGAAACCATTTGGATGCAAGTGGAAATGCTAATAATCCATTTTGGAAGGCTGACCTGGTGGTGCTTAAAGATTTCTAACTCTATGTTCGCTTTGTTTGAAAATGTATCAGAGGGTTCACAACATCATTATTTATACTAGTTTATAGTAGATATGTAATTATATATTAAACTATGTCATGAATTTCTGTTCCATTATTTTAAAAGATGTTAGTGATGAACGAATGAGTAAAACTTGACTAATGGGAAAAAAAGAAAATAATACCAAGGCAAGGTAATGGGTAGAAACAGGTACATGCATAGTATTTAGTTTATGGAAACAGGAAACTGTAATTTGCTCAAGTCATTATTTCTGTACTATACAACATTAATGTTTCCTTCTGTCTGTCGTATTGTATTGATAATAATAATAATTATAAATGTACTTTACCTTACATACAAAACCACAATTTACAGTATTGCAGAGCTTACATCGATTTGCCCATTTACTTAGACTTGGAACTGGTGACATTGAACTATCAAAGCTACATAAAGGGAATTGACCTCTCTTTAAATTAATTGAATAAAGATCCCCTCAAAGAGGTCAAATTTGCATATCGTTGATGATAACGTAATACACTGTTCTGAATTGTTCTTTCATTCATTCGTAGCACAAAAAACAAACGACTCATTAGGCTAAATATATGCAATAATGAAGTATTATGCCATACATTCGTTTTTCTAATAACTGACTCCTTCCCTCATTATGTTTGCTATGTAGACTTTTAATAAACCCTTTCATTTAATACCAATACATAAGAATTGCGTTGTTTGCACCAATGCATAATATTTCCATTTCCGCGTATTTTTCCGTTTAGTAAGAAAACATGTCCCTTTTAATAGAGCCTAAACTCTTAGTTAATTTGATACTTTAGTAAAAAACGTAGTAATAACCCTTATTAAGACCCTTTCCTCAACGCAATTGTTGTAAATTCAAAAATTTGGCTTTGTTGTCAATAGTCTTGCTTGACACATTCTTAGAAAATGCAGTAACAAGACGGTTTCTTACCTCAAAAATGTAAGCTTCCATTACAAATACGGAAAAAAACTTTGAGAAACGGGTAAAATGGGATTATTATTTATACGTTTACCACTTCTTTATAATTTAGGGACACAAAAGTAAAAGCTGACTTTCATTCAATAAGAAAAGTTTTATGAAAAAAGTCTAAAATACAACAAAAGCTTATAGTTTCAACATTGGGGCAAAGTGCGAATATTACTAAAACTTGGTACATAGTCTGCAAGACTTATTGTCAAATAAAATATGGAAATATTACCCTCTTTTATGCTTGTATGGGTGTCAATAATTCAGTTAGTCTTTGGTGAATCGGTTTGGCATGCATTTGATCCAACTGGCGTCAGTTTACTTGTAAATAAAATTATTTCAGAAAACAGTATGCAATCGTACACTGTCCGAATTTTAACACAAGCGTCTCATGAAACTAACAATCAGTGGATGAGCTATTTCGGTCAATTCTGCCCTTCCATCTCAGGAGAAATAACGTCCCTACAAACTGGAGGACCTGTTATCGCTGTGTTTCTTCTTCACAAAAATACATCCCTCGAGCAATCGGAACAGATAAATTACATGCTTCATTGGATACGCTCATTCAGTAACAGGCAACAAGATTATTTTTTGTTTGTTGGAGAAAAGTCAACGCTTTTAAAAGTTTGGAATACACATGGAATCAATGAACTACCTAAAACATTTGGTTACACTTTTGATTCCCTTGAATTCGTGAGTAGAATCGAAGGAAAGCCACTAGAACCAGGTTTCTTTAAAAAGATCGGTGACCTTCCACCAATCAATGTCGACATTGGAAGTAATATCCGAGGAAGGCATTTAAAGGTGGCCGGCTGGGCGCACGTACCACCCTATCACTTTATTCAAGGGAAAGATGAGTCAGGGAAGGATGTTTATGATGGATCACATGTCCGCCTTTTTCATGCAGCATCTCTTTCATTCAACTTTACTTATGAAATTTATTCAGTTGAAGAAGCAGCTTCTTATGGTCGACTACTAGAAAATGGATCATGGACAGGGATGGTAATTAATGCTACTTTATATTTATTAAAAATTTAAAATTGAAATCTTTAAATGTGTTTTTTAAAAATCGTTTTAGATAGGAGCCGTGAGCAGTGGAGCTTATGATATTGTCTGCTACATAGGACCGACACTTATTTGGTATGATATGTTTGATTTTGCTGGTGCCCTTTCAGGAGCTGCCATTCGTTTCATGACTGCTAAGCCAAAATCTGAAATAAAGTGGCAAGCATTCCTTATTCACCCGTTCAGTGTTAACCTTTGGATCTCTTTAAGCATTATATTTTGGATAGTGCTGGTTACAATGTATGTTTTGGTCAAGTTGACAAAGTCTACTACCAACTCACCGATAGTTGCTTCTTCTACTCTTACTTTCCAAATAGCAATAGAACAGTCTACAAAAATTCCTCCTGAAGTTCGAATAATTTGTGGAGCGTGGCTGTTATTTTCAATTATAACCGGAACGGCTTATAAAAGTCAAGTAATGTCGTCACTGACATTTCCAATTTCTGAAAAGCTACCAAGTAGTTATGAAGAGCTTGCCCGTCTCAAGGGGTACAAGTCTATTCTTAACAATATCGGAGGTTTAGAAGTGTCATACTTTCAAAGCAATGATTCCAGGGTCGTCACTACAATTGCAAAGACAATGACCTACCAACCAGTACCCATGAAGTGTATTGAAAAAGCTGTGTTGATTCCCAAGACAGTATGCATTGGGTGGTTCACGTTCTTGGAATACGTTGTGGCTGAATGGGCTTCACCAGATACACAAGTGATGCCTATATACATATCAACGGACTCGGTAATGCCAACAACTGTAGCACTTGCTTTCCAAAAGCATTCCCCGTACACACTTGGATTCACACCCATCATAACCAGCTTCTGGGAGTCCGGCATTTACAGTGTTTGGGAATACGATGTTTTAAGGATCCACAAAAACAAAGGAGTTTCAAACTACAAGGCAAATCCAAACCTTGCTATGAACAAGCAATTAAAGTCCATTATTGACGACATTAATGCGGGAAATGCACAGAAACCTTTAAAAATATCTAATTTGAAAATGATGTTTCTTGCTCTACTCACAGGTATATGTCTTGGAATTTGTATTTTTACTTTTGAGCATATTTTCCACAAGTTAACCAAAAATGACAACTCTGATGATATGAATGAAACGGTAAGAATTATTTCAGTACGATCTCGATGGTCGTAAATGATATCAGGAGGAAAAGTACCACATTTTATAATACACAAACCGTATTTACTGGTTAAAAGATTTATACACACGAATATTTACAAACACACATGCATACCAAGAACGCCATGTTTTAAGAATACAAAAAACTATACTAAGAAAACCGAACATAATTTAGCTGGTGCATGAAGCATTCAACTGATTCAATCTAAATTCACACAATTACATAATTATCCTTTAATTTATATAAAGTTACACAATAATGGCTCAAGAAGAGTTCTAGCACTAATAATAAATTGATGCTTGAATTCTCCTTAATACTATTAAGTCTTATTTATATTTTACCATTAATTGCTTTTGATTTTTAAATTATACAGAACTTGAATTAGAGGTAATACAATTACATTTTCATCTTTAAAATTTTAATTTTTTCATAGCTCGGTGTAATTCTTCCATTATATGGATTTGACGAATAAAGTAGTCTCCGTACCTTTGTCCAACTTTTGTATCCGCAATGTGAACCATATCTTTGTCAATGTAAAAGTCAACCTAATACAAACAATAAAGTTATAATATAAAGAATTTTTACTTTCTATGTTTACATATAAACATCATAATTTCACAGAGAAAAGTAAACGTACCTCAGATCCGGCTTGAAATTCTCCGTCAAGAGATGAAATTCCCTTGGACCAAACCACGTTGTACATTTTGTGCTTGAAGCACAACAAACACTCCATTAAGACCGTTTGATCAATGTCCATGAAACCAGCAAGTTTAGAAACCGGCATGGTTGTGTATAGTTTCAAGAAACTGAAATGTAATACAAAAATATTTTTTCAATATTAAGATTTCTTATAGTAGGAAAAAAATATGCTTTTAATTTAAATTCAATACTTTTTTACCTCCTAATTGTTGGTAAATAAATTTGCTGACCAACTTCTTGTAAAAATATGGTCTTTTGAATATGGAGAGGCTCTTGGTTTGGATCTGGTGGTGCATCCAATGCTGGAGGTACAGGTGACAAAAACTTTGGGCACGCAAAAAGGAAACTATTCTCAAATTCCTAAAATCCAAACAAATAAAGAGTACAGTCTAATTATTTTGTGTTATGGTCCTTGAGTAGTTATAATTTTAAAAATGCAGTATCATACAAATATCGTAAATAACATTTTCCACTTTAAATTTTCGGACTCACCTTGAGATCCCCTTGTTGCATGCGTGAAATTTTCTCAGCATATTTCCGATCTTGAAGAACGGAATTAATCGACTCATCAATGGATTGTGGGTGAAGCACTAGGCAGACCGCAAGCATGGTGTACATTTGATCCGTTTGTTTGTTCACCTAAATTAGTAAAACATTATTGTTACAACCTTACAGTTAGGAAATTTTGCTCAATTTTAAAATTGAAACATTGCAAGCAAACAATATAAAACATTAAAAGTTGCAATAGTACGCCTGTAAAGTTAACACGCATTCCAATTAAAATCAACCCAATAGTTACAGACAAACAAAATATTACTGCGTAACATTTAGCTACAAATACTTATACAAGTCATACATTCTTGTGCAAATCTATGTTCTCGAGAACTTTTACTGCGAGATGGTAGTCTCCGAGCATGGAATGAACTCGGAGTAATGCAATCAAGCTAAAATATCCCAACATCTTGTAAAGAGGACTCTTTCCGAATTCTCCAGCGACGTAATCCGCACTTTCCTCACTAAAGTAAGCCTAAATGATAAAATTAAATAAGACGCAAGGTTTAAAAAACCATTTACTTTTTTAAATTTCTTTTCCCAATTTCCACAAATGTCATTCAAATTACCTTCAGTTGTTGATTGATGTTAGATTTTTCAATCAAAGAGTAAAGTACATTCAAAACACTGAGAACACTCCAAATATAGCTGTGGTCACGTATATAGTTCATTTCCTCATTATTAAGTTTTGGAGAACGGCGAAATTGAGAAAATGATTGAAATTGATAGACAAACTCATCAATTATCTCCCACAGCCATTGATTGGTTAAAGTCAAATCAATTGGCTCCGGTGATGCTGTAATCAACCCAAAAATATTTTTATTCGCTAACGGCATCAAGAAAATAAAAGCAAATTCATTTTAATCTCCTGTCAAAATATTTACTTACTCAAAATCATATTAAACAGTTCACAGTAGTTTGAATATGAATTGCACCGGTCACTAAATGTTAGTTGTGCCGGAAGCTGCGCATAAATGTGTCGGAAGTAAAGTTCTCGATACAATGTTTGGAACTGAAACCACAGAAAAATATGCTTAATACAATATACCTATTTTAGTTATAAACTAAATTGACTAAAAATATTTAATTATCTATCTCACCAGTGGATCATCCACCAAATGAGTGACTTCATACGGCCATTTCTCCTCCCGAAAGTAGTCTTTCGTTAGTTGAGGATACCGAATCTCATACAAATTTTCAATTTCAGCCACATCCCGATTAGAAATGGCCTTGTACAAATGCACAATAAATTTGGCCACCGCATCAGGGCATTGGTAAGACTGCTGAGCTACCCAGCGTTCTTGATCCTGCTCCCTTCCATAATCAGCTCCCCCGTAAGTTTGCTTTAAAAATTAAACAATAAAACAATAATTAGTAATTTTGTACAAAAAAACTATTTTACAACAAATTTACATCTGATGAATTTAATCTAAAAAGTAATTTTTTTCGAACCTCAGACGGGTACCCATATTCATCCTCGTAAATCCGGTCATCCCCCCGATTAAAACTATCCTTCCTGTTGTAGGAATCGGACCGTTCAGTACGTCGATACATTTTGGTTCTCAATGACCTAACTGGACGTTAATTATCAGCTAGAAATAATTTAAAATTTGCAGTTTAACTTCCACTCACACAGTTGAAAGTAAACAGCCGGTATATAGAAGGAAGTGTCAATTCCTCGCACTCAAATACACTACCACACACACATTGATGGAGTTAAAAAGCGAGCGTCTGCTTCTGACAGGCAGAGATGCGAAAACAGCGGAAGGCTTGACTTCAGTTCTGGGGCAAGTTGATCCAATGATAATAGCTTTGCAAGGATGAGAAGGAGCATGTTTGGTTCATAATTTGCAGATAGATGTGGCTTGTTGTAGTTAGCCTAGTTCAAGACTAAGCCTTCGTTTACTTTGTTCAATTCATTCCTCACAGAGAGGCAGGGCAGTATTGGGTCAAAACCTACCGCTGGATTCCAGATAAAAATTGAAATTCGGCTATATAAAATATTGCAGAGCTAATTAATTTTGTAAGATTATAAGGATTAAAAAATACACAAAAATGTTTTTCTTGATTATCACGATTTTATTCTACTAGCTCAGCTCAATTGACTAAAGTTGTTATATGCGGCAGTTGTCCGAAGTCCGAGTACGTTTTTTTGAAGTATGGAAGTATGTACATGGCGTGTAGAAGTAGTAAGATATGATTTGTACAACCGTATTGTCACAAGGTGCCACTCAATTAATTACACAGGTGCAACTCAATAAACCCATGAAATTTTTGGGATCTTTTCCATGTTTATACTTATATATGTATTTTCTGTACAAAAGTAAACTTACACAGAATATTATTAGATTTCTGTTCTCATAAATATTCAAACATTATGTTGCACTGCTGTTACTGATAATTGTATAGAGCTTGAGGAGAGCTATATCAAATTGTTATGAAAAAGTAAATAGTACAAAACTTGCGTGTTATGTAAACGCAGATGTAGCCAATTTCTCGACAAAAAGCTGTCAAAATTTGCCAAGCTCTCAAAATATCAAGTTTGGTATGAAGCAGCAAATAAAAAAATCTCAAGCAATGTGCAGTTTGCAGTTTAGTATACTTTGTGGGATTAGAGGATTAAGTATTTCAGTACGCGATCAGTAGTAGCACAAGATTTGATGGCAACTCTGGCTGCATAAGAATTTAATTTTCTTTTAATTGTCTCTACGTTTTTGTGTGAGAAAGAAAGTTGAAATATTACTAGCCAGTACCGACGGACAATATGGCTAAATTTCATGAATATATTCGAACTGCTATTTTTCTTGCATTGTTACTGCAAATGGTGACGTGTTCAAATGGAGATATGGACTATACATACTCTGCGGGGGATTTGTATCGGTTGATTCAAACGGATCAACGTATTTCAGAAAGATTAAAAGAACTAGCGCATACAATTTCGAATTTCAGTCGCGATTTAAATTTGCTCAGGTCAATACCTGTTATTAAAGAATGTTTTAGATTTTACACAATTGCTATACACTTTGATCTTTCTTCAATTGACTTGTTTTCATTACTTATTTCGTTTTTCCAGATCGTCAAATGTAGCACTGAATGGGAATCACTCAAATTTTATAATTAAAAATCCGCTACTATCCTATCAGCTTGTGAAGCGCCATGTAAAAGATCTTGAACTTTTTGACACCGTCTTTTCGTCATTTGAGTCTAAAGTTGAAGGTTTGGATTTAGTTTGGATATTGTGTCATGATGAGTCATGATAAATATACATACATATATACCATTTTATGAATCTTTTTTAACTGATGTAGAGATCAGGAATTCATATTTCAAAGTTCGCACAGCCTTTCCTAAGCCTGACGACAATAATTTGGACTATTCCATGGAGGCTATTGTTCGCTTAAGACAAACATACAATTTGAGTGTAGATGAGGTAGCATTATTTTGAGCTTATGACTATATCACTTTAAAAGTGGACGAATGTATTATTGTACTAACAAGTTAATATTCCTTGAAACTAGGTTTCACGAGGTAAGCTGGGTAATTCTCAATTTGAAGGTACTTTATCGCCAGAAGATTTGGCTAGAATTGGAATGTATGCGAAAAGAAGTGAAATGATGACTAATTCCCGGTTGTTCCTTGAGGCTGCATTGAAACAACAAAGTGTACTTAGTGGCAATGATAAGCAAACTTGGGTTGACGATGCGCTGACAGCTTTGACTAGTTTACAAAATGCAAAGGTATAGATAGCCCACATTTGAAAAATAAACTAATTAGTAAAAAGCTTTGTAAGTCAACAGATAACAACCCTAATGATATAATATATCCCTATCGATATTTGCTGCTGTTCACAAAGACAACTAAACGAGATCGTGAGGATTTTCGTGTGCTAACAGAAATGGATGCTATATTTGCCACAGATTCATTGGAAAAGTTAAATAGTGCTTTTGAGGATTTGTGTCAGGTTCACGTAGTGAAAGTGAGTAATTTGTGCACTTTCAATTTATATCATTCCGCTCAGAAATGCTGTATTTATATAGCATAATTACTTTCCTACAGGATCCAGTCATATCTAGGCTGAAATGCTATTTAGACAAATTTAGTCATCCTGTTCGCTGCATATCTCCTTTAAAAATTGAAGTTCATCATGAAGACCCACAGGTTGTCGTCATATATGACTTTTTGAGTGACAAAGAAATGGCCGCGATAGAAGACGCTACATTTTATAACCTTAAGCGTTCGCTTACGCAATTTTTTATACAAGGCGCTGTGCAATCTAGACCCTCAATAATTAGAACAACTTCGCAAACATGGATTTATGATTTGAATCATCCTACTTTCGGGTACCTGAGCAAACGAATAGAATCTGTAACTGGATATTATCTCTCAGGTGTAAATTCAGGGGAGGAGCTACAAGTTGGTAAGTTTGGCACTGGACATAATTTTTTGACAATTTCAAAGGTTTTTAATTATCCGCTATTATTAAAACTTATTTAGCCAGCTATCGTCCTGGAGGGCATTATTCACTGCACACTGATGCTACTCAGGAAGAAGTGGTGAAGCAAATTGCAATAAATATATATGAACAATGAAAGAAAAGAACAAACATGATCATTTACTAACTATATTTATTTTTCATTCGCATTTACAGTTAGAAGAATTTATTTCGCCGGAAGATGTAATACAAGGCGACAGAATAGCAACCTTTATGGTTTATGTAAGTTTTTGACTTAATATTTATAGTCCATAAATACATGTATAATGTTGCTTTTCGTTTTAAAATATACTTGAATAACATTTTACAATATAAAAATAATACATTTAATTACTCAAGTTATCAAATGTTGAATCAGGAGGAAATACGGCATTTCCCATGTTAAATATAAGCGTTCAACCAATCAAGGGCTCTGCAATTTTATGGGGAAATTTATACCCTGATGGACATATCGCAAGAGACACGTTACATGGAGCATGCCCTGTGATTTATGGAGTAAAAAATAGTATGGATACTTATACCATATATGCAACATTAATTGATATTACTTTAAAAAGTCTCCATCAAAAATTTATCGATGCAACCTTTTTCTTTTCAGTTGCAACCAAGTGGATTCGCGCTAATGATCAAATGTTTACAAAAAATAATTGCAAACATGATAAGTCATCTTATCATTTTAAATTTTACAACTAATAAAAAATTACTACTACGGAAGTGGGATTCGTTTTGGTGTAATCAATGGCAGATATAAAATGTCACGATCGTTTTTTAACGAACAGCATTACGACCTTTAATGGATATGTCAATCCTTTTCTTAACAGTTACAATAAGAATTACTAATGCAATGCTGCCTGTAAGTAGGCTAACCACTAGAGCTGTTTCTGTATCTGTTTTTCTAGATGCCTTTTTTGCGAGTACTACTAGTTTCTTTTTTGTTATTTGGTGCAGCAGCTGCATCTGTAGCTGACAAATCAGACGATCTTGTTGTAATTGGGATGACAGGATTAGTTATGGGCGATTCTGTTGCTTCAGTTGTTGTTGTTGTCGTTGTCATTGTCGTCGTACTTGAAGAAGAGGTGGCACTAGTGGAAATTGTCGGGGACAGCGAGGTAGAGGAACTTGTGATAGAAATTGTACTTGTTTCTTGAGGAGATGAATTTGTTGGCGGTGCAATTGTCGCATTGGTCACATTAGATAAGCTAACATTTATTGTTTCATTTGTTGATGAAGTAGTGATTGTTATATTTTCCATTTTCGCCGCTTGGTCATTTGAGTTTGCTGTTGTTTTCTCAAGAGAAGGTGGGGTAGTGCTGTCAATAGACGTAATGGTCGAAATCGTATTTTGGGTCGTTGCGTTAATATATGTATTATTGCGTAATCCTTGAAGAATCTTCTGCAAAATGTCTTCAGAGTTGATCTCTCTTTTCTCCAACTTTACCTTTTGATTATTCTCTGAAAGTTGATGTAGGTTAAGCTCGTTGATTTTCCCCATTATGGACTGTTCAGATTTCCCCACCCTTACAAGTTCCCATCCAGTTTTTGTTTGTTGTAAGACAACTATGGAAGCCTCACTTTCATTTGCGACTTGGGTTGGGGATAAACTAAGTAACTTTTCGTAATTGTCCGTTTTCCGCATCTGTCCATATCTCTCTTTGTCAGTCTCCTTATAACTTTCGTCATTTCCCCATGCTGTTGGTGTAGTACACGAGAAATCTGTTGGAGATACCATTGTTGAAATTTCTATATCCGACAAAATTAGTTCGTAATTTTCAACAACTGGTTCCCATTCAAAGGTAATCTGTATAAATCATACCAAAATTTGAAATTAATTCTCAGTTACTTGTTTTTAATTTCTATTTCGTTTGCAATTCACCTTCAAATCATGACCTGCAGACACACTATCCCAATTCAAAAACAAACTTGTATGATTCCATTTTTCATTATCCAATGTTTTTGATCCAGTCCACTTTCCAAGAACATAATGCTTGTCCCAAATGCCTTCCCAGTTATCAAAAATAATATCATCGTTGACCTAAAAAATTTTGAATATATTTTACATCAGTGACATCAACATGCAATTTACGCGAACTCACCCCTGCTGTTTTGTCGAATTTTTATAAACTTTATGAAACGTAAATTTAATCTTTTTATGACTCATAATGTTCATTTTATTTTAAAATGACACTTAATCATCCACAACTGTTTCATATTTTGTAATTGTATTTTTACATTTAAAAACTGGAAATTATTACGTGTTGCATTTACATCGTATTAGC